>CAUYLG010048522.1:0-12850 GCA_963573385.1 Cacajao melanocephalus
AAGAATGTAAGAGAGAAAGAAAGAGGAAGAGAAAGAGGGAGAGAGAACGGGATTCTTGTTCTATTGCCCAGGCTAGAATGCAGTCTAAAAATGGGTATTAAAAACCTCTTTTATGCCAATAATTGTGCTGAACAATGGAGATAGGAAGGAATAAGGGATGAAAATAACAAACAAGCAGCCAACCAATATTTTATTTAAACCTGTGAAATGCTATGCAATTGCTGAGGAGTGATTTACTTCCAATTATGTGGTCACTTTAAAAATAGGTGTAATATGATACTGAGAAAAATGTATGTTTTGTGGATTTGGGGTGGAGAGATGGTCAGTTCTTATAGTTTGAAGTCATCATGTTCTGCAAAGTCACCCTTGAGCACTGAACCAGCCCACACACAGCCATTGCCCAGGGGGAGGGTACAGGGTTAGGTTCCTGCAGGCCTCCAGTTCACATTTTCATCCAGTGATGAAGACTTTGTATTTCATGTTTCCGTTCAGTGGCTTACTTAATATACATCATTGATTCGTTAACACTGAGCACGTGACCAACACCACTGTGACCCGTGCCTGACAAAGCCACTCGGAGACAAGTGATGGACCTTCAAGCCTCCCCACCTCCCCAGCACCAGACAGCACTTCAGCACTATATTAGGAGGTCATTTTAAACAACAAAATTGTGGCCGTGCGCGGCGGCTCACACCTGTAATCCCAGCACTTAGGGGGAGGGTAAGGAGGGTGGATCACGAGGTCAGGAGTTCAAGACCAACCTGGCCAACATGGTGAAACCCCATCTCTACTGAAAATACAAAAAATTAGCTGGGTGTGGTGGTGTTCACCTGTAATCCCAGCTACTCGGGAGGCTGAGGCAGGAAAATCACTTGAACCCGGGAGGTGGAGGTGACAGTGAGCCGAGATAGTGCCACTGCACTCCAGCCTGGGCGACAGAGTGAGCCTTCATCACAAAACAAAATTGTCCACAAAAAGCACAAAAATCAGCCGGGCATGGTGGCTCATGCCTGTAATCCCAGCACTTTGGGAGACCAAGGCAGGTGGATCACAAGGCCAGGAGTTAAAGACCAGCCTGGCCAAGGTAGTGAAACCCGGTCTCTACTAAATATACAAAAAAATTAGCTGGTTGTGGTGGCAGGCACCTGTAATCTCGGGAGGTTGAGGCGGGAGAATCGATTGAACCTGGGAGGTGGAGGCTGCAGTGAGCCAAGAGTAGCCCGTTGCACTCCAGCCTGAGCAACAGAGTGAGACTCCATCTCAAAAATAAAAAAAACTCCCACAAACACGGCACTAAGTACCCCTCAAAAAGGACACTTGTTGGCAGTGGAGAGCTGAAAGCAGTTCAGCCTGCACTGGGAGCGGCATGTGCACTTGGAGACTCGAGTTCTTCTCTGCTCTGCGCACATGCACGTCCAGGAAGGACTGTGCACACTGCCGGTGTTAATTCGGAGAATTACCAAGACATTGTAGCAAGTAGGAAAATTCACAAATATGGAATCGGTGAATAATGAGGATTGATTGTGTTGGTTTACTGTGTTTATAAGTTGCTAGTGATAGACAAAATACAGATCAGTTCTCATTTTTTATTTTTTTCATCAGTTATTGGGGTGCAGGTGGTATTCGGTTATATAATTTTTTGTTTTGTTTTTTGAGATAGTTGGAGTTCAGTGGTGGGATCTTGGCTCACTGCAACCTCCCCCTCCCCTCCAGGGTTAAAGCGACTGTCCTGCCTCAGCCTCCCAAGTAGCTGAGATTGCAGGTGTGCACCACTACACCCGGCTAATTTTGTATTTTTAGTAGAGACAGAGTTTTTCCATGTTGTCCAGGCTGGTCTTGAACTCCTGACAGGTGATCTGCCCACCTCAGCCTCCCTCCCAAAGTGCTGGGATTACAGGTATGAACCACTATGCCTGACCAGGTTACATGAGTAAATTCTTCAGTGGTGATTTGTGAGATTTCAGTGCACCCATCACTCAAGCAGTGTACACTGCATCATATTTGTTGTCTTTTATCCCTTGCCCCCCTCCCATTCTTTCCCCCAAATCCCCAAAGTCCATTGTGTCATATTTATGCATTTGCAGCCTCATAGCTTAGCTCCCACCTATCAGTGAGAACATAAAACATTTGGTTTTCCATTCTTGAGTTATTTCACTTAGAAAAATAGTCTCCAATCTCATCCAGGACACTGCAAATGCTGCTAAGTCATTCCTTTTTAAGTCTGCATAGTATTCCATTGTATATGCATACCACAGTTTCTTTATCCACTCATTGATGGGCATTTGGGTTGGTTCCACAATTTTACAATTGTGAATTGTGCTGCTATAAACATGAGTATGCAAGTATCTTTTTCAAATATTGATTTCTTTTCCTCTGGGTAGATACCCAGTAGTGAGATTGCTGGATCAAATGGTACTTTTACTTTTAGTTCTTTAAGGAGTCTCCACACTGTTTTCCATGGCAGCTGTACTAATTTACCTTCTCACCAGCCGTGTAGAAGTGTTCCCTGTTCACCGCATCCATGCCAACATCTACTGTTTGATTTTTTCGATTATGGCCATTCTTGCAGGCGTAAAGGGATGTCACATTGTGGTTTTAATTTGCATTTCCCTAATGATTAGTTATGTTGAGTTGTTTTTCTTTTTTCATTTGTTGGCCCTTTGTATATCTTCTTTTGAGAATTGTCTATTCATGTCCTTAGTCCACTTTTTGATGGGATTGTTTGTTGTTTTTCTTACCGATTTGAGTTCATTGTAGATTCTGCGTATTAGCCCTTTGTCAGATTAATAGATTGTGAAGATTTTCTCCCACTCTAAGGGCTGTCTGTTTACTCTGCTGACTGTTCTTTCAGCATGCAAAAGTGCTTTAGTTCAATTAGGTTCCATCTATTTATCTTTGTTTTTATTGCATTTGCTTTTGAGTTCTAGGTCATGAAACCCTTGCCTAAGCCAATGTCTCTAAGGGTTTTTCCAGTGTTATCTTCTAGAATTGTTATAGTTTCAAGTCTTAGGTTTAGGTTTAAGTCTTTTTTGGGCAAGACAGGTGTAGGGGATGGAGTTTCACTCTTGTCGCCCAGGCTGGAGTGCAATAGTGCAATGTCGGCTCACTGCAACCTCTGCCTCCTGGGTTCAAGTGATTCTCCTGCCTCAGCCTCCCCAGTAGCTGGGATTACAGGTGCTTGCCACCATGCCCAGCTAATTTTTGAATTTTTAGTAGAAACAGGGTTTCGCTGTGTAGGCCTGGCTGGTCTCAAACTCCTGACTTCAAGCAATTCGCCCATCTTAACCTCCCAAAGTGCTGGGATTATAGGTATGAGCCATCACGCCCAGCCAGGTTTAAGTCTTTAATCCATCTTGAGTTAATTTTTGTGTAAGGTGAGAGATGACAATCCAGTTTCATTCTCCTGGATGTGGCTAGCCAATTATCCCAGCACCATTTGTTGAAAAAGGTATTCTTTCTCCACTTTGTTTTTGTTTGCTTTGTCAAAGATCAGTTGGCTGTGTAAGTATTTGGGTTTATTTTTGGGTTCTCCATTGTTTCATTGATGTATGTGCCTATTTTTGTACCAGTACCATGCTGTTTGGTGACTATGGCTTTAGAGTATAGTTTGAAATCTGGTAATGTGATGCCTCTAGATTTGTCCTTTTTGCTTAGTCTTGCTTTGGCTGTGAAGGCTCTTTTTTTGGTTCCATTTGAATTTTAGAATTGTTTTTTCTAATTCGGTGAAGAATGATGGTGGTATTTTGATGGGGACTAAATTGAATTTGTAGATTGCTTTTGGCAGTATGGTCATTCTCACAATATTCTACCCATCTGTGAGCGTGGGATGTGTTTCCATTTGTACATGCTGTCTATGATTTCTTTCAGCAGTGTTTTGTAGTTTTCCTTGTAGAGGTCTTTCACCTCCTTGGTTAGGTATGTTCCTAAGTTTTTGTTTTGGTTTGTTTTTACAGGTGTTGTAGGGGTTGAGTTCTTGATTTTATTCTCTGCTTGGTCACTGTTGGTGTATAAAAGAGCTATTGATTTGTGTACAATAATCTTGTATCTGGAAACTTTGTTGAATTCTTTCCTCAGTTCTAGGAGCTTTCTGAAGGAGTCCTTAGGGTTTTCAAGGTAAACAATCACATAGTCAGCAAACAGTGACAGTTTGACTTCCTCTTTACCAACTTGGATGCCCTTTCTTTCTCTTGTCTGATTGCTCTGGCTAGGACTTCCAGTACTGTGTTGAAGAGGAGTGGTGAGAGCGAGTATCCTTGTCTTGTTCCAGTTCTCAGAGGGAGTGCTTTTAACTTTTCCCCATTCAGTATTAGGTTGGCTGTGGGCTTCTCATAGATGGCTTTTATTACATTAAGGTATGTCCCTTGTATGCTGATTTTGCTCAGAGTCTTAATCATTAAGTGATGCTGGATTTTGTCAAATGCTTTCTCTGCCTCTACTGAAAAGATCATGTGATTTTTGTTTTTAATTCTGTTTATGTGGTGTATCACATTCATTGACTTGCATATATTAAACCATCCCTGCATTCCTGGCATGACATCTACTTGATCATGGTGGATTATCTTTTTGATATGTTGTTGGATTTGGTTAGCTAGTATTTTGTTAAGAACTTTAACATCTATGTTCATTAACGATATTGGTCTGTAGTTTTCTTTTTTGGTTGCATCCTTTCCTAGTTTTCATGTTAGGGTGATGCTGGCTTCATAGAATGAATTAGGTAGGGTTCTTTTTTCCCTATCTTGTGGAGTAGTGTCAAAAGGATTGGTACCAATTCTTGTATGAACGGTAGAATTGTTCTGTTAATCCATCTAGTCCTAGACTTTCTTTGCTGGTAATTTTTAAATTACCATTTCAGTCTTACTGCTTGTTACTGGTCTGTTCAGGGTACCTAATTCCACTAAGAGGGTTGTATCTTTCCAGGAATTTATCCATCTCTTCTAGTTTCTCTAGTTAATGTGCATAAAGTTGTTCACAGTAGCCTTGAATGATCTTTAATATTTCAGTGGTGTCAACTGTAATGTCTCCTGTTTTGTTTCTTAGTGAGGTTATTTAGGTTTTCTCACTTCTCTTCTTGGTTAATCTTGTCAATGGTCTATCAATTCTATTTCTCTTTTCAAAGAACCAGCTTTTTGTTGCATTTATCTTTTGTAAATTGTTTTGTTTCAGTCCATTTAGTTCTGCTCTGATCTTGGTTATTTTCTTTATTCTGCTGGGTTTGGGTTTGGTTGTTATTGTTTCTCTAGTTCCTTGAGGTGTGACCTTAGAGTGCCTGTTTGTACTCTTTCAGTCTTTTTGATGTAGGTGTTCAGGGCCATGAACCTCCCCGCTTATCACTGCCTTTGCTGTATCCCAGAGGTTTTGATAGGCTGTGTCGTTACTGTCATTCAGTTGGAAGAATTTAATTTCCATCTTGATTTCATTTTTGACCCAATGCTTATTCGGGAGTAGCTTATTTAATTTCCATGTATTTGCATGGTTTTGAAGGTTCCTTTTGGAGTTGATTTCCAATTTTATTCCACTGTGGTCTGAAAGTGCTTGATATAATTTCGGTTTTCTTAAATTTGCTGAAGCTCATTCTATGGCCTATCTTGTAGGGTCCAGCCCTGCAGGGTCCTGTGAGCCCCTCTCCACAGGTGTGGAGGTAAGAAGCTGTAGAAATAATACACAAGACACAAAGAAAGAGAAAAGAGAGTTTGGGCCCAGGGGTCCACTGCCAACCAAAGCGTGGAGTCCGGCAGTGGCCCTGTGTGCCTGGACACTCTGACTTTTATTGAGTACAAAGCAGGGGGTAGGGCAGGGCAATGCATTGGTAGTCAGTGATAGTGTGAAGTAAATCATGTGTCTTGGAGACAGGGGCCCAGGACTTTGAAGTAGCTGAGGCAGGAGAAAATGTGTAAGCACTCTTCGCATACTTGTCAAAAGTATCAAGGACATTAAGATTTATGTTACTATTACTGATTCCTCTAAGAAAAAGGAACCAGGTGCAGAAGTGGAACATGAAAGTAGACATGGAACGTGACCACTGAAGCACAGCACCACGTAGAGACAATTAAGCCCCAGGATGTCTGCAGGCCTCCCTGACAGCCATCAGGCCTTACCACAACAGCTCGGAGGTGCGGAGTTTTCTCCTAACTCCCCTAGGAAGGAGATGTCTTGGACACCTTGAATGTCTCCTTCCCTAACTGGCTAAACAGTGGGCGCTTTCCCAGCGCTAGCACTGCCGCACAGCCGAGGCACCCTCTAGCAGCCCTTATGTGGGCATGACAGAGGCCTTAGAGCATTTTGCCTTAAGGTCACCTCCTTCCACTTCAGTTCCACACTTGATGACCAGAGAATCATTAGTAAGATTAAAAGGTCATATTGAGTATATAGATATTTATGATTATATGTAACTATATGATGATATATAGGAATAACTGTGCTTATATTTCTAATTATCTTCTAATTCAGTATTCATATGGAAGCAGGCTAAGGCTTCAGACCCTTGCCTCAGCATTTGCGGGGTTTCCCTCCCACACGCTATCATACAGTCTGTATTAGAGAAAGTTCCATGCACTGTTGATTAGAATCTGTATTCTGCAGTTGTTGGATGAAATGTTCTGTATCTGTTACATCCATTTGTTCCAAGGTGTAGTTTAAATCCATTGTTTGTTGACTTTCCTGACTTGATGATCTGTCTCGTGCTGTTAGTGGAGTATTGAAGTACCCCACTATTATTCTGTTTGTGTCTTTCTCATTTCTTAGGTCTATGAATAATTGCTTTATAAATTTAGGACCTCCAATGTTGGGCACATTTATCTTTAGAATTGTGATAGAATTCCTTTTGAACAAGGCCTTTTACCATTATATAATGTCCCTCTTTGTCTCTTTTAACTGCTGTTGCTTTAAAGTTTGTTTCATTAGATCTAAGAATAGCTACCCCTCCTCACTTTTGGTGTCCATTTGCATGAATTGCATTTTTCCACCCCTTTACTTTGTTTATGTCAGTCTTTAAGTTTTAGGTGAGTCTCCTGAAGGCAGCAGATGGTTGGTTGGTGAGTTCTTATCCATTCTGGATTCTGTATCTTTTAAGTGGAGCATTTAGGCCATTTACATTCAATGTTAGTATTGAAATGTGAGGTACCATTGCATTCATCATGCTCTTTGTTGCCTGTGTATTTTTTGTTTGTTTTTTGTTTTTGCTTTTTAACTTGTATTTTTGTTTTATAGGCCCTGTCTGATTTATGCTTTAAATAGGTTCTGTTTTGATGTATTCCTAAGATTTCTTTTAAGATTTAGAGCTTCTTTTAGTGGTGGCTTGGTAATGGCAAATTCTCTAAGCATTTGTTTGTCTGAAAAAGATTGTATCTTGCCTTCATATATGATGGTTAGTTTCACTGGGTACAAAATTCTTGGCTGATAATGTTTTGTTCAAGGAGGCTGAAGATAGAGCCCCAATCCCTTCTAGCTTGTAGGGCTTCTGTTGAGAAATCTGCTGTTAATCTGACAGGTTTTCCTGTATAGGTTACCTGGTGCTTCTGTCTCATAGCTCTTAAGATTCTCTCCTTCATCTTAACTTTGGATAACCTAATGATGTTGTGCCTAGGTAAAGATCTTTTTGTGATTAATTTCCCAGGTGCTCTTTGTGCTTCTTGTATTTGGATGTCTAGGTTTCTAGAAAAGCCAGGGAAGTTTTCCTCAATTATGCACCCAAATATGTTTTCCAAGGTTTTTGAATTCTTTCTCAGGAATACCAGTTTCTTAGGTTTGCACTTAATGTAATCCCAGACTTCTTGGAGGCTTGGTTCATATTTTCTTGTTTATTTGTCTTTGGGGTAGGTGGGTGTGGGGGGAGTGTTTGTGGTTGGGGAGCCCTCTCCTGCCCTGCTCATGCATGACTAGCTACCTACTATAACAAAATCACAAGGGTCCTTCCAAGGGAAGGTAGGAGAAAGGGAGGAAGAAGTGCGGTCATAGAGGTCACAGGACATGAAAAAGCAAGGACACGGATTCTCCCAGAGTCTCCAGAAGGGAGCAGCCCTGCTGGTGCTTTAGCCCTGTGACACATGTCTTAGACTTCTGGCCTACAGAACTGTCAGATAACAAATGTGTGTTTTAAGCAACGAAATGTGTGGCCATTTGTTATCACAGTCACAGGAAACTCTAATATGCTGAGTATGAAGGAAAATTAAAGAGGTCAGAGGACCTTGAACCACACCCAGCCCATGCCTTTTGCCAGTCACAGTGCCAGGGACCTGTGGTCTCCTGTTCATGAAAGCCTAGTGACCATCTTAAGCACAAATATGACCCCCTCCAGCCAAGCACAGTGGCTCACACCTGTCATTCCAGCCTTTTGGGAGGCCAAGGCAGGCAGATCACCTGAGGTCAGGAGTTCAAAACCAGCCTGGTCAACATGACAAAACCCCATCTCTACTAAAAATACGAAAATTAGCCAGGTGTGGCGGCACGTGCCTGTAATCCCAGCTACTCAGGAGGCTGAGGCAGGAGAATCTCTCATGCCCAGGAGTCAGAGGCTGCAGTGAACTGCTGCATGGTAAGAAGGCATTAAGTGCTTGCCACTGTCTTCCAGGCTGGGTGACAGATCAAGACTCCTTCTCAAAAAAAAAAAAAAAAATAGAAAAAACAAAATACAAATCTAACCCCCTCCTCCACAGAAGCAGACTGGAGCTGGGAGGAGAGCAGCAGGTGACTTGAGGTCATGCTGGGGAACAAGGGTCACCGTTGCCTTTCCTGTGTGTGTGTCCCACAGGCTGAATCACTGCAACCTGGACACAGCTGGCTGTGGCTTTCTTGCACTTACGCTTATGGGCAATGCAAGGCTGATGCACCTGAGCCTCAGCATGAACCCCTTGGAAGACAGCGGTGTGAAGCTTCTGTGCGAGGTCATGAGAGAACCATCTTGTCATCTTCAGGACCTGGAGTGAGTTTCCCATGGGGGTTCCATACTGGGGTCTGGGGTTCCTAAAAGGTGAAAAGAGAGGAGCAGGCAGATGGGATGCAAAAATTGCTCTCAGGGTGAGGTGACACTCATCTCTCCAGCGGCGTTCCTAGGTAAGCTGAGGTGTTGCCACCATGATGAATGTGGGAAGGGCCAATGAGCCTCATGAGAGGAACCATGAGTTCTGAGTCACCCTTGTACCCTAACCTCTGTCCATTCCTCAGAGGAGGGCATCTTGCCCTGAGCTCATCTTCAGCTGTTTTTCTGTCTGTAGAGAAGGGAGAGTTCTTGTCTCTTAATCTCCTTCTCTCTGGGGCTCAAATTTCTTCACCCTTGGTTGAGATGAGGAATATCCTATCATTAAACAGACAGCAGAGAAAGTAGGAGATCTCAGTGAGCAGAAATAAATCTTGAGCCTCACAACCTTGCCGTCATCCCAGTTGTTTCAATGTCTTCTGTGATTCTTTTGTCCTAGATGCAAATGTGCATTTGATGTTTTACAAAGAAAGGATCATAGGATCATAGTAGTTAGCACTTAATACAACTTTTTTTTGGAGTGTTGCTCTGTTGTCCAGGCTGGAGTGCAGTGGCGTGATCTCAGCTCACTGCAACCTCCACCTCCCCAGGTTCAAGGGACTCTCCTGCCTCAGCCTCCTGAGTAGCTGGGATTACAGGCATGCATCACCATGCTCAGCTAATTTTTTGTGTTTTTAGTAGAGATGGGGTTTCACCGTGTTGGCCAGGCTGGTCTTGAACTCTTGACCTCAGGTGATCCACTTGCTTTGGCCTCCCAGAGTGCTGGGATTACAAGTGTGAGCCACTGTGCCCAGCCAAGCACTTAATGCATTCTTACCATGTGGCAGAAGAGCACTAAATATATTTTGTTTATCTAATCTCACGTAGCCTCACCACCCCCCATCATATCCAGTGGAGAACTAGAACTCCCAAGAAACCAAAACTTTGGCATTGGTCTCACATTCTGTCTTTGAGGATACGTCAGTTATAATAAATGAAGCATGGTATGGTATTCCATTGAATGGCGTATCCTAACTTTAAATGTTCCAAACCTGGATACTTCTATCTAGTGTTTTCATCCTGAGCGTAAATGATTCCATTATAAACCTTAGTGTACTTGGTAGCATTTGCTTATGAATTACAAAGGTAGAATTAACGGACTACAACTAGGATATCATTTTGAGATCTCTCCCTTCCCAAAAATAAAAGGACTTGGGTATGGATTCTAGTTCACAAACTTCCGAGTGCCCCTAAGTATTAATTCCACTATTTGTTTTAATTATTGTTTCAAGCCCTACTTCTGCATGGTATAGAATCTTAGCCAGTTAGAGACGAAGTTGTTGTGTTTTTTTTTTTTTCCTTTATTTGAGACAGAGATTTTTGCTCTTGTTGCCCAGGCTGGAGTCCAATGGTGCAATCTCGGCTCACTGCAACCTCCACCTCCCAGGTTTAAGAGATTCTCCTGCCTTAGCCTCCGAAGTAGCTGGGACTACAGGCACACACCACCACACCAGGCTAATTTTTTCTGTTTTAGTAGAGACAGGGTTTCTCCATGTTGGTCAGGCTGGTCTAGAACTCCCGAATTCAGGTGTTCCACCCGCCTCAGCCTCCCAAAGTGCTGGGATTACAGGCATGAGCCACTGTGTCTGGCTTAGACATTTTTTTTTTTTTTGAGATGCCATTTAAGTGCTGGGAGATTATCTGGACTTCTCCATCACCATTTATCCATGCTAGCAGCAAAGACTTGGTCATCCCCACCTGACCTTCAAGGGTTGGTCCTCACAACTGCATCCCTCTTTTTTTTTTTTTTTGGATGGAGTTTCATTCTTCTTGCCCAGACTGGAGTGCAGTGGCACCATCTGAGCTCACTGCAACCTCTGCCTACCAGGTTCAAACGATTCTTCTGCCTCAGCTGGGATTACAGGTGCCCGCAACCACACCTGGCTAATTTTTTATATTTTTAGTAGAGACAGGGTTTCACCATGTTGGCCAGGCTGGCCTCAAACCCCTAACCTCAGGTGATCTACCTACCTTGGCCTCCCAGAGTGCTGGCCTGGGATTACAGGCGTGAGCCACCGGGACTGGCCTGCATCCCTTTTGGCTCTTGACCTGATGGTTCCTGAGGATGGACTCTCCCAGCCCTGGCGCTCTCATTCTCAACCCTTAGGCTCCCAGGCTGAAGACAGGAGACTTGGAGGCTGTTTCAGTAGTTTGTTCTGTGATAAACCATTCAGGTGTTATTGTGAGGGCTGCCCACCCCATCTTCCCCATTTTTTCTAGGAATAAAAGCACAAAACTTCCCCTTTTGGATCACAGATATATCAGTGTTTCAGCAACTTCCATCCCCTTTTCTCTCCCTTTCTGGACTTTGTCAGAGGCTTTCCCCTTTCTCCCCCATGGAGAATCTTCACCTCATCTCCAAGTGGGAAGCAAACTCAGCTGTGCTCATTTCTTTTAAAGATACAGCCAGGTGTGGTGGCAGGCGCCTGTAATCCCAGCTACTCAGGAGGCGGAGACTTGAACCCAGGAGGCAGAGATTGCAGTGAGCCGAGATTGCACCACTGCACTCCAGCCTGGGTGACAGAATAAGACTGCCTCGAAAAATAAAAATAAAGATATCACCGGGTGCAGTGGCTTACACCTGTAATCCCAGCACTTTGGGAGGCAGAGATGGGCAGATCACCTGAGGTCGGGAGTTTGAGACCAGCCTGACCAACATGGAGAAACCCCATCTCTACTAAAAATACAAAATTAGCTGGGTAGCTGGGTGTGGTGGTGCATGCCTGTAATCTCAGCTATTCAGGAGGCTGAGGCAGGAGAAATCCTGGAACCCGGCAGGAGGGGGTTGTGGTGAGCTGAGATGGCATCACTGCACTCCAGCCTGGGTGACAGAGCGAGACGCTGTCTCAAAAAAAATAATAAATTTTTAAAAAGGTATCTTCAATTACAGCTGGCACTTTCCCCGCCTTCTGCTGTCACCCCTCTCTTGAGCCAGGAGATACCACAGGGTCTAAGCTGTTGACAGGAATGGACAGAAAAATGCCCATCAGGAAGGAATAAAGGGACCTTAGGCAATGCTGCTGAACATTCTCCCACTGTCCAGTCCTCGAAAGACGCCGACCCGCTCTGTCTCCCACTGTCCCCGAGAGAAGCCGACCCGCTCTGTCTCCCACTGTCCCCGAGAGAAGCCGACCCACTCTGTCTCCCACTGTCCCCGAGAGAAGCCGACTCACTCTGTCTCCCACTGTCCACTGTCCCCGAGAGAAGCCAACCCGCTCTGTCTCCCACTATTCCTGAGAGAAGCCGACTCGCTCTGTCTCCCACTGTCCCCGAGAGAAGCTGACCCGCTCTGTCTCCCACCGTCCACAGTCCTCGAGAGAAGCCAACTCACTATATCTCCCACCTCTGCAGGTTGGTCAGCTGCCGTCTCACTGCCGCGTGCTGTGAGAGTCTGTCCTATGTGATCTCAAGGAGCAGATACCTGAGGAGCCTGGATCTCACAGACAATGCCCTGGGTGATGTTGGGGTCACTGCACTGTGTGAGGGGCTGAAGCAAAGGAGAAGTGTTCTGAGGAGACTCGGGTAACTTCTTGGGGTGTCTCTTAGAGGGCCAGGCTGGGAGGAGGTGGGGGACCCCAGTGCAAGTTTGCTTGAACGAGGATGATGATGATGGCCTAGTTTCCGTGAGTGTATCACGTTAGATGGAGCACAGCGTTAGCAGCACCACAGGTCGGGGTATAAGTTCCAGCGGGGCTCCCGCGGCGTGGGGTGGCTCCCGCGGCGTGGGGTGGCTCCCGCGGCGTGGGGTGGCTCCCGCGGCGTGGGGTGGCTCCCGCGGCGTGGGGTGGCTCCCGCGGCGTGGGGTGGCTCCCGCGGCGTGGGGTGGCTCCCGCGGCGTGG
>CAUYLG010048525.1:0-38190 GCA_963573385.1 Cacajao melanocephalus
TCCAAACTATTTCTAAGAGGCCATTTTTGGCCCTTATGAATCAAGGCATAGTTTTCACTAGAGATATCTGAACATTTGAAGCAGGGCATAGCTATTTTCATTTTTAAAAATATAATATCTGAGAATTGAAAAGTTGAAAGGAGAAAAACTGAAGATAAACTGTATGGAACAAAAAACATGGTGATGACCACCTCACTCATGGTATAAGTAATAATATTGACATGATGAAATTGAATAATTGGTAATAATGTGTTTAGTAACAATTTTATTATACTATTTTACAACAATACCATTATGTTTCAAAATGCATAAAAAAGTGATGGATTCATTTCAAATCAAATATTGCTTTACAATTTTTATTGACAATTCTGTTTGCTAATCTTTCTGCATAGCAAGATTTCTCCAGATTGAAACAAAGGGAAAATATGTAAAAACTATAATGATTCAGGAAATGTTATCTCATTTGGCATTACTATCAATGGAACCGAATTATGAAAATCTTGATCATAAAAATGTGATTAATGATTGTGCTAAAATAAAATCAAGAAAAATAAATGAATGAAATATATAACAAAATGTATTGAATTTTGTATTCATTGTATGTCACGTAACTATCATCAACCCATCAACAGAACACTCAGATGTACAATTATAAATAAATCTGTCAATATTTTAATGACTTTCGAACTTACAAAAGCTATAGTTTTAAACATATTTTTAAATTTTGTCATTATAAAGTTATATTTGTCAACGCAATGGAATGGAACATATTTAAAAGTGTATTAGCTTGATTGATAACTTTTAGGTATTCATACATCATAGTAGCCTTGCCCCAGGCCTGGCAAATGTTAGAGGCAAGCTGGCCAGTCCCTGACCAAGTCTGAGAAACAATAGACCGTGAGATTAGCAGCCACAGATGTGGATACCATAGAATGACCAAGGATAGGGGCACACCACATCCCTCCGCAGATGCCAGCCAGAATGCCCCAAGAACCAATATGAGGCTAGGCAACCCCTTCCTCCAAACCAGGCAGTCATGGGTGCCTCTCCCTGGGAACCACATTCCCTCTGCACCATCTGCGAGAGCAGCAGAGTGGAATCTAGAAGACTGAGAAAATATCCTAAAATCCTAAATTAAAACAAAAAAAAAGATAAAATGATTGAATCAGTTGAAGGATTCAACTGGATTGTACTGTGTTACCTGCCGGGATCATCATTACCAAATGCTGATAAAGAAGATCAGGTTGATGTCTGAAAAATAAGGGAGTTAAAATTTCTTTGTATACCCAAATGACAGTGAGAGTAAATAAACCCCACTGCAAATGTAAATGAAGGCAGGTGACAGAGCGCAGGTAACCACCAAGGGACATTGCTGGTGAAGGCAGGCCCAGTGTGGCAGGAGCAGGGCAGAGCAAAACCACAGGCCCTGCCATTAACTTTCTGTCTTCAGACCTCATTAGCCAACTTCCCTTGTTGCAGGCACACAGACTTTTAGCTTTGATCTGACATCTGTGTTGGCCTCTAACTGGATAGCCCTTACACTTGACTTGGGGGAATGATCTCCTACTTTCACCCCATCTTAGTTTAGATTCTCTTCATTCCTGGGTCCATTCACAAGGAAACAAAACATTAACCAAAGCAGCTAATTGACTGCGCTCCTAATGTGTGTGTTCTTCCCGCTGTCCATGGAAATTAAAGCTGTTGAGGCAGAAATAATTTGAAACCAGGCACAGTGGTTCATGCTCTTTGGGAGGCCAAGGTGGGAGGATCACTTGAGGCCAGTAGTTGGAAACCAATCTAGGCAATGTAGTAAGACCTTGTTTCTACAAAAAATTAAAAGTACAAAAATAAGAAAAAAAAAATAGCCAGGTCCAGTGGTGCACACCTTCAGTCCTAGATGCTCCTACTTAGGAAGCTGAGGCGGGAGGATCACTTGAGCCCAGGAGTTCAAAGCCGCAGTGAACTATGATTGTACCACTGCTCTCCAGCCTGGGTGACAGAGAAAAACCTGTCATAAAAAGAAAGAAAGGAAAGAAGGAAAGAACAAAGGAAGGAAGGAAGGGAGGGAGGCAGGGAAAGAGGGAGGGAAAAGAACAGAAGGTGGGGAAATACTGGGTAAAAGAGGGCAGTTCCTTGGCAAAGGCCCCACCCTCAAGCCTGGAAACCCACAGCCCTAAATGAGAACAGGCATTCCTGTTTTCATGCCCAAATGTTTCCTTTTGGCCCATCACGCCCCCTGCCCCATCCTGTGCCCATATAAACTCTAAACCTCAGGCTCCATGAGGAAAAGAGCAGCAGAGCAGTGCAACAGAGAAGGAGAAAAGAGAGGAAGCATCTGAACAGTGAGAGGAGTTGGACTGGGGGTGGTCGGAGAAGGAGATCAGCTGTGGGATGGCCAAACTCCGGAGGAAGACTATCTTCCCACTCCATCCCCTCTTCAGCTCCTCATCCTGCTGACAGCCACCTCCATCACTCAATAAAATCCCTGCATTCACCATCCTTCAAGTCCTTGTGAATTGATTCTTCCTGGACACTGGACTAGAATTCAGGACACACTGGGTGCAGGAACCCAAAAAGGCTGTCACACTGACTCTTCACTGAGCTGTTTAACACTCAAGCAATCCCCAGATGGCAGGGCTGAAAGAGCATTGTAACACCCCTAAACACTGCCGTGGGACCAGAGCCCAAAAGCACTCATCCTGGCTCCTGCACCTGCTCACCTGCATGCTCCCCTTCCTGTAAGGGGTTTGAACGCACTGTGGCCAAATAAATGAGTCAAACCCCTGTTGCACTTTTGTTCTGTGAGGGGAAGTCAGCTTCGAACTCTCTTGTTTTGGAAGGAAGAAAGGAAGGAAGGAAGGGAGGGAGGGAGGGAGGGAGGGAGGGAGGGACAGAAGGAGGGAGGAAATTAATAAAGTTTTACTGGAAGCCAAATGTGAGGATGGGCCCAGGAAAACACAACAACAAAAGCGGGAGTGTTCCAGAAAGTTAGACAGGCTTTTGTACTAGTTTAGAAGGGAGGACTCCTCACTCTGCAGTCATCCGTTTCCATTGGAGGGCATGATATAGATGTTGCAATCGTTGGTCACAGATTGCTGCATAGGGCCTAAAATGTCTACCTGTGTGACAATCAGTAAAACCTCATGACTCAGAAATAAATCTGTGTCCTTTGTTCTTTATCAGTACGTCTTACATTAATCAGTACGTCAACAATTAGAGTCACACAGGATAAGATTTTTTTTTTTTGAGATGGAGTCTTGCTCTGTCGCTTAGACTGGAGTGCAGTGGCATAATCTCAGCTCACTGCAGCCTCTGCCTCCTGGGTTCAAGTGAGTCTCCTGCCTTAGCCTCCTGAGTAGCTGGGATTACAGGCACATGCCACCACACCTAGCTAACATTTTTTTTGTTTAGTAGAGATGGGGTTTCACCGTGTTAGCCAGGATGGTCTTGATCTCCTGACCTTGTGATCCACCTGCCTTGGCCTCCCAAAGAGCTGGGATTATAGGTGTAAGTCACCATACCCGGCCCAGGGTAAGAGTCTTTACTCAGGAACTGGATGTCACCATGAATCACAAGACTTCCCCAAGGTGGGCCTGTTTGCTCTTCAAGTAAACTGACAAATGCCATTTGTAGGTGATCACCATTATATATATATTTTCCTCTCCCAGGTGATCAATGTAGACTGGAACAGAAGGCCCTTCCCTAAATGTTCTGTAGTGCTGAAGCACCCTCTCCTAAATTTTTACCCAGCTTGAGGGAGCCCCACTAATGAATCTGTTAGTGGAGTGAGATTAACTGGAAATTAATGGCATTAAAGAAAAAAATACTGTGAGGTGTTTTTTTTTTTTTTTGCATCTTAGCATTTTGGAATTTTGGACTAAAATATGTATCCTCTACACTGTCATTCACATGATAGGAGACTCCTAAAAACTGAGAAGCTCTTAAGTCCAACAGTAGAGAGTGAAGTACAATTGGTTGAAGACGGTAGGTGGAAAGCTCTCTGAATCATAACACATAAGTGGTCCTATTTGCTCCTAACTAAAAAAAAAAATCATGCTGCAAAACAAATGCCTTTGCAATACAATCTCAAATAGAACTTAGGCCTAATTGGCTCATTCCAAGGGCTCCAGATATAATAAGTAAATGTGTCGACACAATATTGCTCCCATCTTTTTTGTTGTTTCTTTTTTCCCTTTGCAACCTGGAAATGTTTAGAAATCTAGTTGGCTTAATAAACAAACAAACAACTAGAAGCAGCAGTCGTCTTCATTTTTAGTACTAAAAGTTTAAACCCTGAACTTTAAACACGAAAGAAATCAAAGTGAATAAAAACAGACCATGGAGCCAGACTGATTAATAAACAGCTCAGTACACAATGAAGAAGGAATTGCATGAATCAAAACTCCGAGATAGTCTAGAGTGTATTCTTTCAATTATAAAATGGGCCCTTAAAACAACAACATATGTGATCATTAAAATGGTTTCTTATTATGAACACAGCATTCAAATGAGTTTCAGGGTTTGCCTTTTTAAAAACTTAAAACAACAATGCTAAATGGTGGTGTGGAAAGGAACCTGATGTGCAACTTTGATGTAATAACAATGATTATCTGGTTTTCTTTCAGACTTATTTTAGAAAGAAATGTTTTAATAAACCACAACTATACAGATTTGGGAAGGAAAATTTGGAAGAACTAAGAAACCTGGGGACTATCATGTACTAATAATGGTACATATTAAAATCCTGAAGTGTGGAGAATCCTAAGAGATCCTAATTAAGCCCTTGCAAATTACAACTTCTCTGGAAGAGGCAGAGAGCAAGAAACGATTGCTGAAATTTTTATGAAAGGCTTTAAAAAAAATGTCATGTAAATAAAAAACAGGATTGCATCTGGAAAATGGAACAGTGGAAGAAGAACCAGAGTAGAAAAATGCTGTCAAGAAAATCAGTTAAAGCTAAGAGACGTCAGTGGCAGAAAGGAAGATTGCATTTATAATAAAGCGAATAGCTACATGAAATAATACAAAGAGGGACGTGATACTTCGTGCAGTGAATTGAATGTTTATGGTCCTTCAAAATTCGTAGATTGACATCCTAACCTCCAAGATGATGGTATGAGGAGGTGGAGACTTTGGGAGGTGGTTAGGTCATGACGGTGGAGCCCTCATAATGAGATCAGTGCCCTTATAGAAGACGCCCTAGAGGGCTAGTCACGCCCTTCCATGTGAAGACACAGCAAGAAGACACCATCTATAAACCGGCCCTCACCAGACACCAAATCTGCCAGTGCCTTTATCTTTGACTTCCCAGTCTCCAGCACTATGACAAACAAATTTCTGCTGTTTATAAGCCACCTAGTCTATGGTATTTTGTTATAGTAGTCCTAATGGACTAAGATAGTCCATTAATGTCTACAGAAATAAGCCTTATTTTTATAATGGAATTATTCTTATATTTTTCTTGAGCCTTTCTTAATTTTAATAGATTTTTCTAAAAATGCTGTTAGTATAAGTTGGACCCTACCAGTTAATAAGGAGATATTAAATGAACGTCACTATTATTAAGGGTGAGAGATATCATCAGCTGTATCAATTAGTATCATAAAAAAGAAGAGTTTTTAAAATGAACTATTACCACCTTTTTTGGTGCGTCTATTATGACATGGACCAGAATGCATAAATAGTACCCTGTGCGCCACTGCTAAATCTGCCTAGCATACTTAGAAGTTCACTTCCTCCACAGCCCAAAAGAGGGACTAGGGTCTCACGTGAGAGTAGAGAAAATTCATGCTATCTCCATGTTCAGATTTCTAGAATGCAAGACTTTTGCTTGGCCAAACACTTAACTGCCATACTTGCCATCTGTATTCTGAAATATCAGCATTACAGCTTCATTGCTCAGCTTCACGTTTTGAATAGGTTGCCATTCAAACTCTATGTCTCAACTGTTATCAGTCAGTCACACCTCATTGTGAATGAACTTATCAAGTCCTTTGCTAAGAGCCGGTTTTCAGGAGAGAGAAGACAGCCTGAGGATGATGGACAGCAACCAAATGGGACTAGAAAACATCAAAAGTGACCAAACCAACAAAACTTCCTTCAATTTTGTGAGGCGAGTTCCATGACATTCTAAATCTTTATCCTAGAAAGTTTGCCAGGGCAGAAACAGAAGCTAGCCACTCCCAACACTGTGGCTTCGAGATGAGAGCTAAACACATCTCAAGGTCTCTCCCAAGGATGAGTATTGCAGAAAGGTCGCTAGTGGACCTTCCTTTCCAAGCGAGGGCTTCCGAAACCCAGGCACCATGTGCAAGGCAGTGAGAGATGAAAAGACAGGGTCATCCACCTCAAAGACCTTAACACCCACTATGGAAAAATGGTAAATTAAATTAACTTCAACAGAGAAGTAGAGAAGGAATGCAAAAAGAAAAAAATATATATCCTGATAATTATTGCAGGACTATAATACTATAGAATTCAATAGGTGTGACATAGAAAAATAAATAGGGTCGAGCTATTTATTCTCAAGAATCCAGTCTTTGGCAGGAAACTACACCACTTGCTTCAAGATTCAAAGAGGCACCAGAGATAAAATTTAATTATGAAATCAAGAACTATCCTAATGAGAAAGAGAAGATATATGTGCGTGTGGAGGGAGAGGGGGTGGCAGTGGGTGAGACCATTTAAGGAAACCAGTATCTTGGCAGGGAGCTTCCCCATGAGCTCAAAAACTTGTAGGCAGTTCAGAGAAAAAGAAACACGAATGACTTTTAAACATGAGAAAAAATGTTTTAAGTGATATTCACAGATCACTTAAAATACATGTGAAAACAAAAGGTGTGATATATGGGGAGGAGTCTAGGACATAGGAATATTTAGCATATTCATTACAATATTGGCAGACATATAAATTGGAATACTCTTTATGGAAGGCAATTTGACACTGTCAAGATATAGAATACTTTCATCGCCACAAGGATCCCTCCTGTTAGCCTTTTATACCCATTCCATCACCCCTCCCACTCCCATTTTCTTCTTAGCTCCTACAAATACTAACTTGTTCTCCATCTCTATAACTTTTGCCATTACAAGGATATTATATACGTGGAATATTATAGTGTGTGAAACCTTTTGGGATTGACTTTTTTCCCTTTCAGTATAATTCTCTAGAAATTTATTCAAGTTGTATATTAATAGTGTGTTTCATATTCTTTCCACAGTTCTTTTTATTGCTGAGTAATATTTCATGGTATCAATGTACCATAGTTTGTTGAACCATTCATTCATTGAAGGCTATATGGATTATTGTCAGTTTCAGGATATTATTAATCAATCTTCTATAAACAATTGCTTAAAGAACCAGAAAGAACTTGAATCTCTGAATAGACCAATAACAAGTTCTGAAATTGAGGCAGTACTTAATAGCCTACCAACCAAAAAAAAAAAAAAAAAGGGGCCAGGACCAAACAGATTCACAGCTGAATTCTACCAGAAATACAAAGAGGAGGTGGTGCCATTCCTTTTGAAACAAGTCCAAACAATGGAAAAGGAATGATTTCTCCCTAACTCATTTTATAAATCAAGTATCATCTTGATACCAGAACCAAGAAAGAGACACAACAAAAAAAGAAAACTTCAGGCCAATATCCCTGATGAACACTGATGCAAAAGTCCTCAGTAAAATACTGGCAAACTGAATCCAGCAGCACATCAAAAAACTTATCCACCATGATCAAATTGGCTCCACCCTGGCATGCAAGGCTGGTTCAACATGCAAATCAATAAACATAACCCCCATCACATAAACAGAACAAAAGATTAAAACCGCATGATTACCTCAATAGATGCAGAAAAGTCCTTTGATAAAATTCAACATCGCTTCATGCTAAAAATTCTCAGTAAAATAGATGTTGATGGAATATATCTCAAAATAAGAGCTATTTATTACACACCCACAGCCAAAATCATATTGAACCAGCAAAAACTGGAAGCATTCCCTTTGAAAACCAGTACAAGACAACAATGCCTTCTCTCACAACTCCTACTCAATATAGTATTGGAAATTCTGGCCAAGGCAATCAGGCAAGAGAAAGAAATAAAGGGCATTCAAATAGGAAAAGAAGAAGTCAAATTGTCCTTTTTGCAGATGACATGATTTTATATTTAGGAAATTTCATTATCTCAGCCCAAAACCTCCTTGAACTGATAAGCAACTTCAGCAAAGTCTTAGGATACAAAACCAATGTGCAAAAATCACAAGCCTTCCTTTACACCAACAGACAGAGAGCCAAATCATGAATAAACTCCCATTCATAAGCACTACAAAGAGAATAAAATATCTAGGAATACAGCTAACAAGGGATGTGAAAGAGCTCTTCAAGCAGAACTACAAGCCACTGCTCAAGGAAATAAGAGAGGACACAAACAAATGGAAAAACATTTTATCCTTATGGATAGGAAGAATTGATATCATGATAATTGCCATACTGCCCCAAGTAATTTATAGATTCAATGCTATTCCCATTAAACTACCACTGACATTCTTCATAGAATTAGAAAACAACTACTTTAAGTTTTATATGGAATCAAAGAATACCCCATTAGCCAAGACAATTCTAAGCAAAAAGAACAAAGCTGAAGGCATCATGATACCAGACCTCAGACTATACTACAAGGCTACAGTAACCAAAACAGTATGGCACTGGTACCAAAACAGACATATAGACCAATGGAGCAGAACGGTGACCTCAGAAATAACACCACACATTTACAACCATCTGATCTTCAACAAAACTGATAAAAATGAGCACTAGACAAAGGAACTCCTAGTCAGTAAATGATACTGGGAAAACTGAAACTGGACCCATTTTTTACACCTCACACAAAAATTAAGATGGATCAATGCCTTAAATGTAAAACCCAAAATCATAAAAACCCTAGAAGAAAATCTAGGCAATACCATTCAGGAGCTAGGCAAAGGCATGGGCAAAGACTTCATGACAAAAATGCCAAAAGCAATTGCAACAAAAGCCAAAATTGACAACAGGGATCTAATTAAACTAAAGTGCTTCTGCACAGCAAAAGACATTATCATCAGAGTGAACAGGCAACCTACAGAATGGGAGAAAATTTTTGCAGTCTACCCATCTGACAAAGGTCTAATATCCAGAATTAACAAGAAACTTAAACATATTTACAAGAAAGACAACCCCATCGAAAAGTAAGCAAAAGATACAAACAAACACTTCCCAAAAGAAGACATTTACACAGCCAACAAACATGAAAAAAAGCTCAACATCATTGATCATCAGAGAAATGCAAATCAAAATCACAATGAGATACAATCTCATGCCAGTTAGAAATAGCGATTATTAAAAAGTCAGGAAACAATAGATGCTAGTGAGGGTGTGGAGAAATAGGAACACTTTTACACTGTTGGTGGGAATGTAAATTAGTTCACCCATTATGGAAGACAGTGTCACAATTTCTCAAGGATCCAGAACCAGAAATACTATTTGACACAGCAATCCCACTTCTGGGTATATACCCAAAGGAATATAAATCATTCTACTATAAAGACACATGCACACATGTGTTTATTGCAGCACTATTCACAATAGCAAAGACATGGAACCAACTCAAATGCCCATCAATGATAGACTAGATAAAGAAAATGTGGTACATATACACCATGGAATACCATGCAGCCATTAAAAGGAATAAGATTACGTCTTTTGCAGGGAGATGGGTAAAGCTGAAAGCCATCACCCTCGGTAAACTAACACAGGAACAGAAAACCAAACACCACATGTTCTCACTCATAAATGAGAGTTGAACAATGAGAACACATGGACACAGAGAGGGGAACAGCACACGCCAGGGTCTGTTGGGGATTGGTAGTTAAGGGGAGGAAACTTAGAGGATGGGTCAATAGGTGCAGCAAACTACCATGGTACACATCTACTTATGTAACAAACCTGCACGTTCTGCACATGTATCCTGGTTGTTGTTGTTGTTGTTTAGAAGAAATAAAAATAAGAGACTGCTATGAACAATTTTATACCAACAAATTGGAAAATCTAGAAGGAATGAATAAGTTCCTGGATACATACAACCTACCAAGATTGAATCAAGAAGAAATAGAAAGTCTAAACAGATGAATAATGAGTAAGAAGATTGAAGCATTAATAAAAAGTCTCCCCTCCAAGAAAACTCCAGGACTTGATGGTTTTACTCCTAAATGCTATAAAATATTTAAAGAACTAATAACAATTATTCATAAACTATTCTAAAAATTGAAAAGGAGGAAATACTTCCAAATTCATTCTACATGGCCGGCATAACTCTGACACCAAAACCAGACAAAAACACAACAAACTATAAACAAATATTCCTGACAAACATGGACGCAAGGATTCTCAACAAAATACTAGCAATCAGAATTTGACAGCACATTATAAAGATCATTCACCATGATTCAGTAGGATTCAACCCAAGGATGATTTAACATATGCAAATTAAAAAATGTGATATACCCAACAGACAGAATGAATGACAACAACCATATAAGCATATCAATAGATATCAAAAAGGCAATAGACAACAGTCAACATTCTTTCATGATGAAAATTTTCAACAAATTAGACACAAAAGAAGCATACCTCTTCCAATTAAATGGCTTGTTAAAAAAAAACCTCAACATAATAAAGACCATATATGATAAACTCACAGTCAACATTATACTGAATGTGGAAAAGTTGTAGCTTCTCATATAAGATCTGAAACAAGAGTAGGATGACCAGTTTTACCAGTCAAATTCAACATAGTGCTGGGAGCAGTTAAGCAAGAGGAGAAATAAAAGGCATCCAAATTGGAGAGGAGAAATCAAATTGCCCCTGTTTGGAGATGATATAATGTTATTTAGAAAAACGTGAAAACTTCAGAAAAAAACTATTAGAACTCATAAACACAGTAAAATGGCAGAATATAAAATCAACATAGAAAAATCAGTAATATTTCTAATCTTTACTACAATGCAATATATCAATGTAGCAAAATTGTACTTGTACCTCATGATAATACACACAAATTTTTTAAAATAAGATTTTAAAACAAAGATCACAGGTCACAAAGCACTATAACAGATATAATAATAATGAAGAATTTTGAAATATTATAATAATTACCAATATGTGACACAGAGACATGAAGTGAGCACATGCTGTTGAAAAATGACACTAGTAGACTTGCTTAATGCAGGGTTCCACAAACCTTCAGTTTATCAAAATGCAATATCTGTGAAGCAAAATGTAATAAAATGAAACATGCCTAAAAAATCAGTAATGTTTGTATATGCTAATAGTGAACTATTTGAAAAGGAAATCAAGAAATCAATCGCATTTACAATAGCCACAAAAAATACCTAGGAATAAACCTAATCAAAACAGTGAAAGATCTCTATAATGAAAACTATGACACATTAATAAAAAAAATTGAAAAGGACACAAATAAATGGAAAAATATTTCATGTCCATGAAAGAGTTGATACTGTTAAAATGTCCATGCTATCTAAAGTGATATACAGATTCAATGTGATCCCCATCAAAATTCCAGTGACATTCTACAGAAATAGAAATAGCAATTCTAAAATGTTTATGAAACTGGAAAAGACCCTGAGTAGCTAAAGCAACCTGAGGAAAAAGAACAAAGCTGGAGGCATCACACTATTGATTTCAAAATATACTATAAAGCTGTAGTAACCAAAACAGCATGGTATTGGCATATAGACCAATAGAAGAAAATAGTGAGCCAAGAAGTAAATCTATGAATTTATAACCAACTGAATTTGACAAAGGCACCAAGAGGAACATACAAAGGAAAAAGGACAGTCTCTTCAAAAAATATTACTGTGAAAACTGGATATTCACATGTGAAAATATGAAATTAGACCCCTAATCTGTCCCCATGTACACAAATCAACTCAAAATGGATTAAAAACTCAAATATAAGACCTGGAAATATGAAACTACTAAAAGAAAACATCAGGGAAACATGACATTGGTCTAGGCAAGGATTTTTTTTCTTTACAAGAACTCAAAAGCACAAACAACAAAACCAAAAGTAAACAAATGTAATTACATCAAACTAACAAGCTCCTGTACAACAAAGAAAACCATCAACAGAGTGAAGAAACAACCTACAGAATGGGAGAAAATAATTGAAAATTATGTATCTGACAAGGAATTAATATGTAGAATTTATAAGGAACTCAAAAGCAAAAATAAATAATCTGATTTTTAAATGAGCAAAACACCTAAACAGATATATCTCCAAAGAAGACATATAAATGGCAAATAATTAAATGAAAAATGCTCACATCATTAACCATCAGGTAAAGACAAATCATAACCACAATAAGATATCATTTCACCCCAGGTAGAATGATTACTATCAAAAAGACAAAAAAACAATGAATGCTGGCAAGGATGTGAAGAAATAGTAACTCATATACACTGTTGGCAAGAATGTAATTTTGCACAGCCATTAGAGAAAACAGTATGGAGGTTTTCAAAATATTAAAAATAGCTCTTCCATAAGACCCCACAATCCCACTTCTGGGTATATGGCCAAAGGAAATAAAATCAGTATGTACAGCTACAATCTCCTGTTTATTGCAGCACTATTCGCAATAACAAATACATGGAATTAATCTAGGTGCCCATCAATAAAGAAAATGTGGTGTATATACACAATGGAATACTATTCAACCATAAAAAAGGATGGAATCCTGTCATTTGCAACAACATGGATTGGCATAGAGGACATTATGTTAAATGAAATAAGCCAACCACAGAAAGACAAATATTGCATGATCTTACTCATATGTGGAACCTTAAGACAAAAAGATCTCATAGAAGTTGAGAGTAGAATAGTGGTTACCAGCAGTAGGGGAGACTAGGGAGAAGGGAGAGATAGGGAGACGTTAGTCAGTGGGTACAATGTTACAGATAGGAAGAATAAGTTCAGCATTCATTGTTTTTTTCAAATAGCTAGAAAAGAGAATTTTGAATGTTCTTATAAAGAACTAATAAATGTTTAAGGTAATTGATATGCTAATTACAAT
Source organism: Cacajao melanocephalus (assembly GCA_963573385.1). Classification (NCBI taxonomy): domain Eukaryota; kingdom Metazoa; phylum Chordata; class Mammalia; order Primates; family Pitheciidae; genus Cacajao; species Cacajao melanocephalus. Next base: position 13,124 of record CAUYLG010048525.1, read on the forward strand.
GATTTGATTATTATACATACACGTATTGGAATACCACATTGGACCCCACAAATGTGTACAATTATTATGTGTCAATTTAAAAAATAAAAATAATAATTTTAAAAAATAACTTGAGGCTCTAAAAATTTAGCCAGTTCCAGAACCACGCCCCCACCAACACGTGGAGGAAACTACCGCTTTTGTTTTCCATTCCAGAATCTTGGCATGCCTGCTCTAATCTTCCCTTCCCAAGGATATGACGGTTCTTTGGCTTTCAAAACCAACACATCTAGTGACTGAAGTCCAAGATCTCTAAGAACAACAGAGAAACCAAACCACCACCATGATGGTGTCACCAGGAACGAACAACACAAGAGCAGCTTTGCATCTTCCAAGTTTTGCACAAGTGCACCTGGTTTTCAAAAGCTAAATCTCACTTGGAATACCAGTGCAACGATGTCTAGAAAATATGCTTTTACCTTTCCAGCCTTTTCAGCGCATGTAGGAACATTTGACAGATGGATGAGTGTTGAAAGCCAAGCCTATGCCCAACACAAAGTCTCCTTCCAAGGCTCCTTCATAGCACTCATCCATCTCATAACAATATATTTGAATGATCCATATTTATCTTCGATGCTAGATAGCTAAATTAATGGGGTTTTTTCAATGTGCAAATGTTCTGATAGGGAGCTAGAGAGAGTCCACGACTTCTGGGTTTGGGTTGAGTAGGATATTGGACTTGAGGAGCTCCAATTGTCCTTTACCCTAATGAAGCAGGTATGGAGGGAACAATTTGTGATTTTATGGAGTTTTATTCCATTTTTAGTCCTGAAGTTACTAGCTAATATTAAAATCAGGCTAACCTGGGGTTTTTGGCCCATAAATCTTTCTTTTTTATTCTTTAATGAAGGTAATTCATCTACGATCCCAAACACATGGTTTTCAATTATGTATATTACTAATAAATAAATGCCTTTGGAATATCCCCACTGTGGTTTGGTACAAGGTAACTTCAACTGTGACACCTGGACCTAACAAGACACGTTCATTCATTCAGCAAACATATCCTGATCACTTGGTACATACCTGATAATTGAGTAGAACATCCTTAGTTTTCTGTTTTTCACTTATGAATTCCAAACTCAAATTCAAATAAGTCACCTACCATAACTGGTTAAAGAATTGGTTTATTTGTGTGTACTTGCAAATTCAAGGTCAAAGAAATTCTGAAAATCTCAACTCCCTTAAAAATCCATTTAAGGTCCACTTTGATCAGCTCCAACAGCATAATCTAATAGCAATTCCAGTCATACTATGTTCCACATCTAAGAACACTTCCATGTCTCCCAACCTCATATCACCTCCTCCAAAATAGTTTATTTTCAAGTCACCCTCTTTCATTACTTCTCAAGTTCAATAAAAGCTGGAGGAGTGATAGCTCTTGCTTAGTTTGTAAAGATTCTGCAGCCAACTTGGTCCTGTGTTTATTTGCCAACAGTCCCTAATATTTTGTAAAATTTGATGTATTTCTCCCTCATTCAATTTACATAAGCCATCAAAGACCACAAACGTAGTAGAAAGAAGCGGAGAATATCAACAAGACATCTCAATAAAGGGCAAACCTAGAATAAATCATGAAGTTGCTGTCAATAGAAATTTAAAGCACAAGATTTTATTTTCTTTTTAATCTGTTGCTATAAAGTATCAGCCATATTCAGAAACAGAGTGAATTTGACAGTTTTGTGTTGACTCTCACATTTCCCATTATGGATACCTCTCATGTCTGTCCTGAAGCAAAAATAAATTTCCCTTTTTAAGCTTTTGATGATAAAAATCTCATCTGAAGCCTCATAAATGATCCTTTATTATCTATATTAATAATGAATAAATGTCTTTTGAATACCCCTGATCTTTTGCATTAATAGCACCAGATGTATTATAGATAACCTTTTGATTTAACAGCACAAACTCTAAAACAGTATTAAACACTAAAGAACTGAGCCTACTGGAGTCACTGAGGTCAGAATTATAAACATTTCTTTCAGTTCTATGTGCCCATTAGGCGACACTAACACCTATCAGTGTTTATTTTTGGAATGTGTGTAAGTGTGCGTGTGCGTAAAAGAGAGACCGCCCTAGAAACTCATAAATTTTTATTTCTGCAGCCCTTTAATTCTCACACATTTCCTGTTTCTTCCTCAATTTTTTTCTACTGTGAGCTGAAGAACTCAACAGCGAAACTCTTTAAAGCATCCCTGTAATGTTCTGTTTCATTTCTAGCCTCTTAAAAAAAACAAACAAACAAACAAAAAAAACCAATAATCTCATATTATTGCATTTCCAGTTGGAAAAACTCCACTTGGAAAGATTCTAACGCATATTACAAAAAATTAAATGAAAGAATCATTCATGAGAATCTTAGCCATTCCTCTTCAGACTTTTTATTTAACTTCATTAATTACCTGTCTATTACTGAATGCCCTCTTACCCCATCACAGACTCCCACAGATGAAGAAGTGTCAGGGGCCCTGGTGAGCTCTGCCAACTCACAGCGATCCTCAGGGCAGAGCTTCAACAGTAACCCAGATACTTCACTCAGGGTCAGCTTCTCATACCGTAGTTCAGCTTCAACCCCTTCCGCATGCCTCCATTCTTGGATTGGGAGCTAGAATACTACAGAAAACAGTCATGGGTTTGTGGGCTCCCTCTGGGAATCAAGGATAAGGAAGGGAAGGCAGTAAGGACAAGGGACAGCAGTTACATATTCCCTCTGGAAACCCATGCCTGACAAGTGGCCTGACTCTTCTCTCACAATGGAGAATTTTTTTCAGACTCTAGTATGCGTATATCTGCTATCTTGGAATATAATCTATCAGAATGTCTGAGAAGCTGACTTATTAATAAGAAAGGGATTTATGAACATGGGATTCATGTTCTACTTTTAGTATAGTAGAGTATCAAAGGAAAAAACAGGAATTAAGGTCAAATAAAAGACCTTAAGTAAGGTCAAATAAAAGACCTTAATTCCTGTTTTTCCCTTGGATACTTTTCTATACTGAAGCTCCAAGAAAAACACTGGAATTCAGAGTAAATTGAGCTCAGAATACATTTAACCCAGTGTGCTGCCTCTCTCAAGGCTACTCACTTTTAAAAATTTACCTTTTAAATAAATTCTTTATTTTAGAATGAATTTAGATTTACGGAAAAGTTGTAAAAGTAGTTGTATTAATCAGAGTTCTCCAAAGAAATGGAACCAATAGGATGTGAATACACACATAGAAAGAAATGTATTAAAGGGAATTGGCTTTTGTCAATTGATTACCCTGTGTGGGACCCATACCTGAATGTGTTTTTGGGGTTCCAAGCTAAGGGATCCAAGAGTGGCGAACATGGAGATCCATACCTTGTCTACGAGGAACACCTGAGCCCCCAGCCTGTATCATAGAATGTGGGCCATACAAGGGATCAAGGCCCTTTGTCTTGGGTTAAATGAAGTTTGCTTGGTGGACATTGTTAGGGGGAGAGCTCTAAATGAAGATGCTGTATAAAATGCATGCTTTGCCCAAGCGGTTGCAGTTCTGTCCAGCCTGCTGCCACTGGGCTGTTTATATGCAAGTTTCTGGCCAGTAAACATTTAGGTCTTCTTTGCTGACTCTAGGTCTCTTCTATCTCCTGCACCTGGTGCCATCTCTATTGGAGTTAACAGGGGTCTGGTACGACAGATGCTCACCTCTCATTGTGAAAGCTGACTACGCAAGTCTTTCCTCTCATACTGGGGGACAGTTAAGTGGTGAATACTCTTTTGTAATTTTGAATCTTCAGAGACTAACACAGGGGCAAAAGAAATGGAAGTCATACTGATACCCGTGGAGGAACCCAGTTATGAGCTTAAGTTCCTGCCATAAGCCCAGCCTTGTGGTTTCAGCTGACCCTAAACTTCTGGTGTTACCTTACCCTTCCCACACTCAATCCTACTTCTCCAGACTGTTCATTATTGTTGTGACCTTCTGACATTCTTCTAATATGTGCCCTATATTTAAATTCCTCAGAGTCAAGTTCTACTTTGTGCCTCTAACAAACTCTATATGATATAGTCTTATATGCCATGTTTGTTCTTGAAGTTGATTTTTCCTATATAAAAATGATGGAAGATAGAAGGTTAGTTACTCATGGAACATAAACCCTATGTGAGTAAACCTTATGTGTAATAAGTTAGTAGACAATGGGAAATCACTTGGTGCAGCATCTCAGGTAGGCTTTGCCACTAAGCCTGACAAACAGGTGGGAAGTATAAGAGACCAAGGTTGAACAGAGATCTGCTCTCTAGAGTAGAAGGTGGCCAAGAGCACTGATGAACTAAGAGGCTACCAGAATGTGTAGGTCCAGTGTCTGAGACCTGGTATATAGTTTTATTCCTAATTCTGTAAGTGATCAATATCAAAACATCAAATTAGCAATTTAGCACAAAGCAGGAGCAAATAAAGCCAAGAAGCTATACAGATGTGGGAACACTTAGTCTACAGGTGGTAAGACCCTGTCTGGGGAGAAGGGGTGAGAGCCCTCTTGAGAACTATGCAGAATTCCAGGATCCAGCCTACATGGGTTAGGACCCATTTCTAGAGGTGCACCATGCTCCTAGGCACAGCAATTGGGCAGAGTATGGAAAAGGAAGTATGTAGAAGCTCCCTTTGGTGAACATGGGGACTTGAGCAATAGGAAGGAAGGAAGGAGGGAAGGAAGGAAGGAGGGAAGGAAGGAAGGAGGGAAGGAAGGAAGGAGGGAAGGAAGGGAGGGAGGGAGGGAGGAAGGAAGGAAGGCAGGCAGGCAGGCAATTATTTGGTTCACAGAAGCAGGCTGCGTTCTGTAGCCCCAGGCTTTTCCTCTCTGCCCACCTTGCTGACCCCCCATGTATCTGGCCACCAGGGTGGCATTTTGCAGAAAAGCAGTAATTTGCCCATCAGCTAAAAGAGTTCACACTTCCCCCATGGGGTGTAATATACCATCAGGATCACTTAAGGACTGGAGAGAAGCAGCTGATCAATGAAGAGCTTCAAAGAGTCTGGGGCAGGGGAGAATCTAATTTATTCCGCCACAGGGGAACCCACAGGGGAAAAAACAAAGAGCCACAAACAAAAACTTGCTTCTTCTTAAGAACCACATAGCCCACACCAGGCTGCAGGCTCCGGGGTCAAGGCTCCAGGCTCCGGGGCTCCAGGCTCCGGGCTCCCGGGTTAAGGCTCCGGGCTCCGGGCTTTACCCTCAGCTCATGTAATCCTCAGAAGAGTTTCTGAGGCTGGCATCATTATCTCCACTTTAAAGACAGGGATAGAGGCCCAGGGACGATCACTTGCCAAGGTCACACAGCTAGTGAGTGCTGGGTTGGACCAAAAAGAAACAGGCCAGGCGCGGTGGCTCAGGCCTGTAATCCCAGCACTTTGGGAGGCCTAGGTGGGTGGAACATGAGGTCAGGATTTCAAGATCAGCCTGGCCAACATGTCTTTAGTAGAGACAGGGTTTCCACTAAAGGTTGCAGTGAGCCGAGATGGCGCCGTTGCACTCCGGAAAAAAGAGTCTCGTTCATGTAGTTTCAAACTAATGAAAAATGTAAAAATATTTAAAAGTATTTTCACTACAAAAAAATCTATTATGTATTTCTATTCTATGTTATGCCAGTTAATGAAGACATAGATCAAAAGGAGAGAGGGAGAGAGAGATTGAGAAAGTCCAAGAAAACGGGAAGAGAAATGAGACACAGAGAGGCCACAGACCATGTCAGAAGATCCTGCCCGCAGCAGCAGATAGCAGAATCAGTCGTGACCTCCTCGCACACCAAGGGGCTTGGGGGTTCCCGGTGACTTAAAGGTGCTCTCCTTGACTTTCTTGCTGACGACAGTGTAGCCTGCTCCACAGTGGCATTCTAGAGGTTTCCCATGTGCTGACGGCTGAGCTGGTTTTCAGGGTTCACTTGGAGCTTGCTGACACGATCACAGACACCTGAAAGTCCCTTTGAGAAAGGAGCTATGCTGGCTGGTTTTAGCCCACAGTCTCTGAACACAATTTGGTTTTGACTATCTATCATCTATCTGTCTATCTATCTACTTAAAAACAGGATGGGGTCTCACTCTGTTGCCCAGGCTGGTCTCAAACTCCTGGGCTCCTGTGATCCTCCTGCCTCTGTCTCCCAAAGTGTTAGAAGTACAGGTGTGAGCCACTGCTCCCAACTGGTGTTAATGTTTGTGTCAGTTTTCAGGCCCCTGTTCCATGTCCCGCCATACACATGCACACCCACACATGTGTGCGTGCACACACACACACACACACAGACTTATATTCTCCCCATCTGAGTGGCTTTCCTCCAACTGGGTGAGTGTGCAGTGGTGCCATATAAATGTGCTCAGTAAAGCCCATGGTGATGACGAACCTCGGCACTATCTGAGCTCCTCTGTGTCCTCATCTGGAGTCCCGAGTTTCTGTGTTAAAAGTGGTTGTCATAAACCAAGCCCGGTGGGCAGGAAGGCTTTCCTCCAGACCTGGGTGCAGCATGTCTCCTCTAGACCGGTGGGAGGCAGCAGTGCCATGCTTTGTGTGGGTCCTTCCCACAGGCAACCGAAACAGAGGGCCGGAGGGATGGGACCCCAGCATAGAAGATGAATGTTTAGGCTGGGTGTGGTGGCTCACACCTGTAATCCCAGCACTTTGGGAGCAGAGGCAGGCAAATCGCTTGCGGGCCAGGAGTTAGAGAACAGCCTGGGCAAGATGGTAAAACCCCGTCTCTACCAAAAATACAAAAATATTAGCCAGTCATGGTGGTGCATGCCTGTAGTCCCAGCCACTCAGGAGGCCGAGGTAAGAGGATCACTTGAACCCAGGAGGCAGAGATTGCAGTGAGCTGAGATCCTACCACTGCACTCCAGCATGGCTGACAGAGCCAGACTCTGCCTCCAAAAAAAAAAAAAAAAAAAGGGAAAAGAAAAGAAAAAAGAAACAGATGACATGTAGATATACATTCATCTCCACCTAAAAAAAAAGATGAATGTATATCTACATGTCATCTGTTTCTTATTTTTTTCTTTTGAGAGAAGAGTCTCACTCCGTCACCCAGGCTGGAGTGGTGTGATCTCTGCTCACTGCAACATCTGCCTCCTGCCTCAGCCTCCCGAGTAACTGGAATTAAGGTGTGTGCCACCACGCCCAGCTAATTTTTATATTTTTAGTAGAGATGAAGTTTCACCATGTTGGCCAGGCTGGTCTGAAACTCCTGACCTCAGGTGATCCTCCCGCTCAGCCTCCCAAAGTGCTGGGATTACAGGCATGACTTTTTTTTTTTTTTTTTTTTTGAGATAGAGTCTCGTTGTATAGCCCAGGCTGGAGTGCAGTGGTGCAATCTTGGCTCACTGCAACCTGCGCCTCCCAGGTTCAAGTGATTCTCCTGCCTCAGCCTCCCAAGTAGCTGGGATTACAGGCTCGTGCCACCATGCCTGGCTAATTTTTTGTATTTAGTAGAGACGAGGTTTTCACCGTGTAAGCCAGGATGGCCTCTATCTCCTGACCTCGTGATCTGCCCGCCTCGGCCTCCCAAAGTGCTGGGATTGCAGGCGTAAGCCACCACGCCCGGCCCATAGCTACTCTTTTTTTTAATCATAGTTTTTCTTGTGGAGATGGTATCTCGTTATGTTGCCCAGGCTGGTCTCAAACTCCCAGCCTCACGTGATCCTCCTGCCTGGGCCTTCCAAAGTGCTGGGGTTATAGGCATGGGCCACAGAGCCCACCAGGTTACTCTTTGTTGTAAGGGTTAAAAAAGAGGGAACTTCATTAGCATGCTAACTAGAGATTGGAACTGGCCTGCTTGGGAAATTTGGCTACTGTTTCTCCCTCCCGATTTATTGGGAAGTCAGATAACAACTCAGTACTGGTTTGCTGAGCATGGGTGACTCCATTTTTATTTTAGTCTGGTCTTTGGGGGCCTAAAGCAGGAATTCAGTCCAAAACAAGGGCCTCCTATAATTTTTGTTTAACACTCTGGAAGAGAATGAACTGAAACTAACTGTTCAAAGGTGTATTTTCTTTTCTTTTCTTTCCCGCCTGGGCTGAAGTGTAATGGTGCGATCTCGGCTCACTGCAACCTCCACCTCCCAGGTTCAAGCGATTCTCCTGCCTCAGCCTCCCGAGTAGCTGGGATTACAGGCGCATACCACTACACCCAGCTGATTTTTTGTGTTTTTAGTAGAGACAGGGTTTCACTATGTTGATCAGACTGATCTCGAGCTCCTGACCTCGTGATCCGGCCTGCCTCGACCTCCCAAAGTGCTGGGATTACAGGTATGAGCCACCACACCCCACCTGGCTCAAAAGTATTTTTTCTCTTTGCTTTCTGTAGCTTTTACTGTTTAATGCTCAGGCTTGGAAGGATATACTGTTCCGTATGCTCTAAAAGGAACAAAACAGTCCACCAGTACTTAGCGTTTACTCATTTCCAGCCACCAGAGTCCCCAGCCTCATCACAGTTTAGCAGACTGGTTTTTTGGGGTTTTTTGTTGTTGTTGTTGTTTTTTGCTTTTTTGAGATGAAGTCTCACTCTGTCGCCCAGGCTGGAGTGCAGCGGCACGATCTCGGCTCACTGCAACCTCCGCCTCTCGGGTTCAAGCAATTATCCTGCCTCAGCCTACCTAGTAGCTGGGACTACAGGCATGTGCCACCACACCAGGCTAATTTTTTGTATTTTTAGTAGAGACAAGGTTTCACCGTGTTAGCCAGGATGGTCTCGATCTCCTGACCTTGTGGTCCACCCACCTCGGCCTCCCAAAGTGCTGGGATTACAGGTGTGAGCCCCTGCACCCAGTCAGTTTAGTAAACTGTTAGTTATTACGTTAACTAAATGCATAAAATGCCGATATCACCTTTTTGTGAAAATGGTGTCATAATTCATCAAAATTTCTGGGCTTGCAAACATTTTCCTTGGAATCCACTGGACTCCCCTGTGCTTTTTAATTCTGTGCTTTCTGTGCAAACAACACAATAGTTGGAACTGAATCCAGGCCAACTGCTTCCTTTTAACTTCTGTCATGTTACCCAGAATAGAGGCGTGGAGTTGTTTACTTGGTTTTCATTGAGGAACATTCTTTGTCTTCCAAGGAACAAATAAGAAGCGTTCCTGTCTCAAAACACCAAGCTCTGAAAGGTGACTTTTCTGCTAGAGCAATTACGCCGGTTGACTGAGCTCCAGAGAGGAAACGGGTGCTTGGTTGCAGAGGGAGGAAGTGGCTTGCATTGTTGGACAACAAGAAAAATGGTTGTTTCCAAGGGTCACTGTCCTCAGCCTCCCTTTAGAGAGCCTGGATCTTGCAGCCATTAGCTATGGAAGTGGCTCTGGGAATAACCATTTGCCCTGGGTGATGATTGTTGATGAAAAGAGTTGAACTGTGTAACATACTTGAAGAGATTTATTTTGAGCCAAATATGAGCGACCATGGCCAGAGACACAGCTCTCAGGAGGTCCTGAGAACATGTGCCCATGGTGGTCAGGGCGAAGCTTGGTTTATACATTTTAGAGAGGTATGAGACATCAATCAGATACATTTAAGAAATACATTGGGGCTTGGTGCAGTGGCTCACGCCTGTAATCCCAGCACTTTGGGAGGCCGAGGCAGGAGGAGCATTTGAGGTCAGAAGTTTGAGACCAGCCTGGCCAATATGGTGAAACCCCATCTCTACTAAAAATATAAAAATTAGCCAGGTATGGTGGCAGGTGCCTGTAATCCCAGCTACTCAGGAGGCTGAGGTGGGAAAATTGCTTGAACTTGAGAGGCAGAGGTTGCAATGAGCAGAGATCATGCCATTGTGCTCCAGCTTGGACAACAGAGCAAGACTCCATCTCAAATAAAAGAAAAAAAAAAGACAGGACAGCGCAAAGTTGGGGGATGGTATTCCAGACTATAGGTGAACTTAAACATTTTTTGGTTGATGGTTGAGTTTGTCTAAAGACCTGGAATTGATAGAAAGGGAATGTGCAGGTTAAGATAAAAGACTGTGGAGAGTGGAGACCAAAGTTCTTGTGAAATCTTTTCTTATTTTATTTTATTTTTTGATACAGAGTCTCACTCTGTCACCCAGGCTGGAGTACAGTGGCGCAAAAGCCACAGACACTCAATGCCAGCCTAAGAAAGTAGCCAGCAGCCAGCAGCTGGGAGGGGGGCTGTACCCTAAAAAGCACAGGGGGTAGCTGTCTAAGGCGGTGGGAGCCCACTTCTTGCATGAGTGTGACCTGGATGTGAGACATGGAGTCATTTTGGAACTTTAAGGTTTGATAACTGCCCTATTAGATTTTGGACTTGCATGGGGCCTGTAACCCCTTAGTTTTGGTCAGTTTCTTCCATTTCGAATGGGTGTATTTACGCAATGCCTGAACCCCCATTGTATGTAGGAAGTAATTAAGGTGCTCTCAGTTTTACAAGCTCATAGTCAGAAGGGACTTGCCCTGTCTCAGATGAGACTTTGGACTTGGACTTGTGGGTTAATGCTGGAATAAGCTAAGACTTTGGGAGACATTTGGAAAGGCACGACTGTGTTTTGAAATGTGAGGACATGAGATTTGGGAGGGGCCCGGGCCAGAATGCTACGGTTTGCCCGTGTCCCTACCCAAATCTCATCTTGAATTGTAGTTTCCATAATCTCCAAGTGACCTGGGAGGAGCCCGGAGGGAGGTAATGCATCATGGGGGCAGTCACCCTTATGCTGTTCTTGTGATAGTGAGTTCTCGGGTAGTCTGATGGTTTTAGAAGGGGCTTTCCCCCCTTTGTTCAGCACTTCTCTTTCCTACTGCCCTGTGAAGAAGGAAGGCGCCTTTCTTCCCCTTTGCCTTCCGCCATGATTGTAAGTTTCCTGAGGCTTTCCCAGCCATGCAGGACTGTGAGTCAAACCTCTTTACTTACAAATAACCCAGTCTCAGGTATGACTTCATAGCAGTGTCAGAACAGACTAATACAGGGGGGCTATTATGTTGCCAATCACAGGTATATAATAAAAAGTTAAGAATGATAATTTCTAAGTGGTAGGATTTCCCTTAATCTTTTTCTCTAATCTACATTTTCAGAAGTTTTCCCAGGAATACACATACTGCTTTTTAAATGAGAAGAATGAAATCTCAGTTATAGTCCATACTGACGTCATCTTTATAATGTACATTAATCTACCTCTCAGGACAGCCCTGAGAAGCTCATAGTGTTCCTGAACAATTAACAATTAAACAGATAAATTTAAAAGTACTTAGGCAGCCGGGTGCAGTGGCTCATGCCTGTAATCCCAACACTTTGGGAGGCCGAGGTGGGTGGATCACAAGTTCAGGAGATCGAGACCATCCTGGCTAACATGGTAAAACCCTGTCTCTACTAAAAATACAAAAAATTAGCTGGGTGTGGTGGCTGCACCTATATATAGTCCCAGCTACTCAGGAGTTAGAGGATGCAGTGAGCCAGGATTGTGCCACTACACTCCAGCCTGGCTGGGCAAGGTGGCTCATGCCTGTAATCCGAGCACTTTGGGAGGCCAAGGTGGGCGAATCACCAGGTCAGGAGTTCCAGACGAGCCTGACTAACATGGTGAAACCTCTCTCTACTAAAAATACAAAAATTCCCCGGTGAATGCTTGTAGTCCCAGCTACTCAGGAGGCTGAGGCAGAAGAATTGCTTGAACCCAGGAGGTGGAGATTGCAGTGAGCCAAGATCGCGCCATTGCACTCCAGCCTGGTTGACAAGAGCAAAACTCCAACTCTGAAAAAAAAAAAAAAAGAGGCCGGCATACACTTGAAACAATCCATTAAGTCCCAGTAGCATTTTCTGGAGGCTCCCAGCCATAGCAGGAGCACAGGTCTCTTCTCAGTTCCTGATGGCAGAGCTGTTTTCTTGTTTTGCCTTTAGTCATTTACTTGAGAAAACTGCCCCTGTCCTGCTGCTGCCTGCCTCTGACCGTGCACCAGTTACAAGTAGGCTGGTAAATGCAAACATGAGTGTTTTATATAACTTGCGGCCCCTGCATCTGCAGCTGTGTATTTTGTTCAACGCTCCAAGCCGTTCTGCTTTACTTTTTGGTGCTGAAGTTTGGGGCAAGGGTGTTTTCTACAACAATTCTACTTACTTCAGGCTCCTTTGGGGTCAGCCTTTGCTCTTGACTGCGGGTGAGAAGGGTGGAGGTCTGGAGCCTTTAGTCTGGGTGGCTACTATTCTTCCCTGATGCTTCCCCCTCCAAGAGAAGGGGTATTTTAGGTACTGACTACACTGCGAGTTGTTGCAACCAAAGCAGCGTGTTCTCCTGCTTTCAAAACACAGGAAACAAATCACCGTTTCCTAAGTGAAAAGGAACAAAATTAGCACCGAGAGAGGTCGTGGGAGATGTTTTCCGAGTATCTCAGAATACTTGGCGGGATGAAGCAAGAAGACCTATATTTAAAATCCCCTTGATCAAGGCCTGTTTGAAGCCAGTTTATTGTCTGGTAAAGAAAAGAATACAGAAGTTTCGACTCTCCTTTTTTTTTTTTTTTGGAGGCTATAGAGGCTCACTCTCACCCAGGCAGGAATGCATTGGCACCATCACTGCTCACTGCAGGCTCCAATTCCTGGACTCAGGTGATCCTCCTGCCTTAGCCTCCAGAATAGCTGGGACCACAGTTGTGCACCACCAAGTTCAGTGAATTTTTATTTTTATTTGTAGAGATGGGGTCTTGCTATGTTGTCCAGACTGATCTCAAACTCCTGGGCTCAAACATTCCTCCTGCCTCAGCTTCCCAAAGTGCTGGGATTATAGGCATGAGCCATCACACCCGGCTGACATACATTTTTTTGTTTTTTTGAGATGAGTCTCGCTGTCTCGCCTGTGCTGGAGTCAGTGGCGTGATCTTGGCTCACTGCAACCGCCGCCTCCGGGGTTCAAGCGGTTCTCCTGCCTCAGCCTCCTGAGTAGCTGATACTACAGGCACCCACCACCACACCTGGCTAATTTTTGTATTTTTAGTAGAGATGGGGTTTCACCATGCTGGCCAGGCGGGTCTCGAACTCCTGACCTCATGATCCACCCACCTCAGCCCCCCAAAGTGCTGGGATTATAGGTGTGAGCCACTGTGCCCAGCCCCTGACATACATATTTTTAAACCTTGTAAAAATTCACATTGATTTAAACATTTTGGGGGCTTTTGCTGTTGTAAGAAATTTGTGTGCCTGAGGAATCCCTAAATAAGGAAGACTGTTACGAGAACTTTATTAATGATGTGAGCAAAACCTGGAGCCAGAACCCAGAAGAAGAAGAAATTAATTCTGAACCTTAAATCTCGGTGTGACACAGAGGAAATGAACCAGGAAGGATGGTGTGGGACTGTGGAGGGAAGAGGTTGGGAAAAAAAACCTTCCAGTTGGAAGAGGCTCAAAGTAAAGTTCTGCAGTGGGAGCCCTGGAGGAGGCACCTGCTCCTGTCTGGACAGACAGCCATGTGATGGACCTGCTCTTCGGCCCTTGGCTCTTGGGGCAGAGTAAAACTGAAAGACTCATATTTTTATCAGTTTGTATATTGTGTCGTACAAGTCTGAGAAGTAGTACAGACACAAATTTGCTAAAAAGTCAGGGCTTTTGATTTGGAACTTGAAGGGATATTTTTATCAGTAACAGGATATTGGAACAAACTTGGAATTTCATGGACTTTTCCACAACCCTCTTCCATGTCTGCAAGGAGCTACCTGACAGGATTGTCAGGGGTCACTGGGGCTGCAGAAGTCTCGTCTCATCCATCGCTGCAGAGGTGAGAGCGGGCTGGGGCCACGGGTGGGAGGATTTTTGGACCATGATTCCAGGGAGACACCCCATATTTACAAAATTAAATGGTAGGCATCCTCATCATTTGCCATAATTGGCTATCTGGTGTTTGTTGAATTCCATTTACCCAACAGTTTTCTGTCTTTCTTTTTTCCCTGCAGTAAATGCAACAGAAAGCTGGGCATGGTGGCTCAGGCCTGTAATCTCAACACTTTGGGAGGCTGAGGCAGGAGGATCATGTGAGGTCAGGAGTTCAAGACCAGCCTGGCCAACATGGTGAAACCCCATCTCTACTAAAAATACAAAAATTAGCCAAGCATGGTGACACGTGCCTGTGATTGCGCCACCGCACTCCAGCCTGGGTGACAGAGCAAGACTCTGTCTCCAAAAAACAGAACAAAACAAAACAAAACAATGCAACTGAAGTAAGCTCTACACAGAGGCACCTTTGGGGTGCACGTAGAAACCCAATCAGCATCTTTCCAAGAGATTGGTATTTTAAAGAGAACAATAAGCTATTCTCATAGGCCTAATGAATGACAGCCTAATCAATGTGCCCTAAAGCTTTAAGATAGGACTGAGGAATTATAGTGTAACTTCACAGATCAACACTTAGATGAGAATTTTCCCCATGGAGTTGGCCTGTCACCAATGAATTGCTCAAGAAAATCCAGCCCTACTAACCCTGGCCATCTCCTGCAGGAAGAAACATTTGGTGGAGCAGAGGGATAAGAAATTCTTTCATGGCCAGGCACAGAGACTAACGCCTGAAATCCCAGAACTTTGGGAGGCCAAGGTGGGCTTGGATCACCTGAGGTTAGGAGTTCAAGACCAGCCTGGCCAACATGGTGGAACTCTGTCTCTACAAAAATACAAAAATCAGTTGGGCCTGATGGTGAGTGCCTGTAATCCCAGCTACTCAGAAGGCTGAGGTGGGAGAATCACTTGAACCCAGGAGGTGGAGGTTGTGGTGAGCTGAGATTGTGCTCCAGCACTGGGCAACTGAGCAAGAGTCCGTCAAAGGAGAGGACAGGAGAGGAGAGGAGAGGAAAAAGAAAAGGAGAGGAAAAGAGAGGAGAGGAGAAAGGAAAGGAAAGGAAGAAGTCTTTCATGGCCTGGCGCAGTGGCTCATGCCTGTAATCCCAGAACTTTGGGAGGCCAAGGCGGGTGGATCACCTGAGGTTGGGAGTTCGAGACAAGCCAGCCTGACCAACACGGAAAAACCCCGTCTCTACTAAAAATACAAAATTAGCCGGGCATGGTGGCAGCTACTCTGGAGGCTGAGCCAGGAGAATCACTTGAAACTATCCCGGACCAACTAAAATGTATGTCACCCTAATTATAAAGCATGGAAAAGGGAACAAAGATGACTCATTAATGAGGCCCCGTAGTCTCACCCAGTGGACTGTCCCCGAGCCTCGTACATTCCAAGGGCAATGGACGTGCTTCTGTTACGTAATATTATTCCAGATGCCGCCACGTCCAATGTACAAAGCACTCCAGCTGCTGGTCCAGGAGTGCCCTTAATATAAGGAAAGCCTTGGCCCCAGCCAGAGAAGGTCACGCTTTCCTAAGTCAAGGTTATAATTATGCATTTCGAAAGCCGCCTTCCTGTAATTGTTCTGATGTTCGTGGCAGGCACGCATGCGGGCGGTGCACCTAGAAGCTGCTGTCTGTCATCACCTGTGTACCGCATTCCTCTCGGATTATGCAGGGAGCTCAGGCTTTGACTGGCAAAGTGATCCCAAGAGGCTCAGCATGGGAAAGAAATAGCTAGTACTTTCCAGAAACCATCCCACCTTCTTCAACAGGATGAAGGAAGCCCTGGCTTTGCTGACTTCCCAAGCAGGGTCCCAAAAGCTCACTTAACATCTGGGAAAACAAACCTCTGCACGCATTGATGAAGGAAGAAAAATACAGCCTGTCCAGGCTGGGCGCGGTGGCTCATACCTGTAATCCCAGCACTTTGGGAGGCCGAGACGGTTGGATTGCCTCAGCTCAGGAGTTCGAGACCAGCCTGGGCATCATGGCAAAACCCTGTCTCTGATAAAAATACAAAAAATTAGCCAGGCATGGTGGCATGCGCCTGTCCTACTCAGGAGGCTGAGGCACGCGAATTGCTTGGACACCAGGGGCAGAGGTTGCAGTGAGCCGAGATCGTGCCACTGCACTCCAGCTTGGGCAACAGAGTGAGACTCCATCCCAAAAAAGAAAAAGAATATACAACCTGGACAATCGTTAGGCCACCTGTCCTTAGGGATTATGGGCTAATTCCATATTCTGTTCTACCCTGGAAGGAATACATTTCAGGGGTTGGAAGGATGCCTTTCAAATCACACCTGGTCTTCATTGGCATGAAATTAAACAAGGTTAGGTGGAGGAACACCACGAGGAGCTGGTATCCCTGTGAAAGAGAAGACCTGGCAGGATGAGAAGCAATATTTCTCTTATCCACCTAAGGGATAAAAGAGTATGTATTTGATGAAATAATTTATGCTGAGTGAATCCGAAATATCATCTCTAATTGCAGGCAATTAATGTTTTCACTGATAAGGAGAGGGCCCCAGGCTGGCTTGTCTCAAATGGCCCTTACTCTCCAGCAGTTCATACTTCTATTGTGTACATAATCCCTGGATTACTTAAACCCACCTGCTTACACCTACCAGCTCCACCCACCCTTGCCAAAACTGTCACTGTGAGAAGAATTAGAGCCTTCACAAATACATTCCGATCCAGTGCCAGAGAAAGGGCGGCAGCTTGGAACATCAGAAACAACTTCAGAAATCTGACCTTCGGGACATTTCCCAGGCTACCCTGACCCTCATTCTGGATTTGCCCTGACTAAAAAATACTTTCCTTGATTGCACTGAAAACATTTTCAGCTCATTTCTTACACTGCCTGAGACGTCATTGTTCGGAGATTAGACTGACAAGCATCTTCTTAAAACTGTGAATCATGGCCAGGCATGGTGATGCATGCTTGTAATCCCAGCACTTTGGGAGGCCAAGGTGGGCAGATCACTTGAACTCAGGAGTTCAAGACCAGCCTGAGCAACTTAGTGAGACCACATCTCTCTCTCTTTTTTTTTTGAGACGGAATCTTGCTTTGTTGCAGTGGCGCGATCTCGGCTCAATGCAACTTCCACCTTCCAGGTTCAAGCGATTCTCCTGCCTCAGCCTCCTGAGTAGCTGGGATTACAGGGGCCGGCCACCATGCCTGGCTAACTTTTGTATTTCTAGTAGAGATGGGGTTTTACCATGTTGTCCAGGCTGGTCTCAAACTCCTGACCTCAGGTGATCCACCTGTCTCGGCTTCCCAAAGTGCTGAGATAACAGGCGTGAGCCACTGTGCCCGGCCCCTTCTCTCTGTATTCTGAGTGTAAGCATCACCTTTCCAACACAGAAATCTCAGCCCAGCTGGGGCTCCGATGCGTGACTGAGATTCAGCTAATTGCACGTCCCTGCAGGAGACTTGGACTCAGAACTAAGGTGAGAGAGTGGCAGGGAACAGAGCATCATTTTGTTGTTGTGGGTTGTGGCAGAGGGAGCTTGGCTCTGGAGGCAGGAACCAAGGCAGCAGCATCCTGACTTGGCAGCTGCCTAATCCGGGTGAGGTGGCAGCTCCGTTGGTGAGCCAGTTCTTCAGTGCGATCCTGAGAGCTGGTTGTCCCTGGAAGCCTGCCTAGTGCCTGTATCTCTGGCCCTCCTGCCAGTTACTTGATCTCTCTCTATCCCTTCCTAAAGCCCTTCTGGCTTGAATTGGTTGGGCTGGATCCTGCTGTCTGCAGCTAAGAACCCCCTGGCTAATGTAGACAGAGCAAGGACAAACAGGGGACAGGAGAAAGAGCTGTGGAGAGGTGGTAGGAGAGGCAGAAAAGATTCGGGAAGTTGGGAAATATTTTGAATAATGGCCACTATTTATTGAGGCCATACTATGTGCACTGTCCTTTTTTTTTTAGAGACAGAGTCTTGCTCTGTCACCCAGGTTACAGTACAGTGGCACAATCTCGTCTCACTGCAACCTCCACCTCCCAGGTTCAAGCAATTCTCCTGCCTCGGCCTCCCAAGTAGCTGGGATTACAGGTGTACACCGCCACACTCCGCTAAATTTTGTATTTTTAGTAGAGACAGGGCTTCACCATGTTGGCTAGGCTGGTCTCGAACTCCTGACCTCAGGTGGTTTACCCACCTCAGCCTCCCAAAGTGCTGGGATTGCAGGCATGAGCCACAGTGCCCAGCCCATGTGCACTAACTTTAATGTTTACTACTCTGTTAGGCATTGTTCCCATTTTACAGATGAGGAAACGGGCTGAGAGTGGTTAAGGGGCCTGCCAGTGCCACACAGCCCTAAATGGTGAATCGGGAACTCGAACTCTGATCCTTTGAGCTGAAAGCCTAGGCTCTCCCTGCTTTGTTACTTTGCCCAGGCCAACACTGCCTGCAGAAAAGAGTGGACCCTCCTTCCCCATCCTTTCTGCTCCTCTTGTCTTCCAGCTCTCAGGGCCCGGGCATTCAGCTAAGCCTGAGGAACACCACCGTTTGCTCATCTGGGATTAAAAGGCTGTGTAAACATGCATTAGTCGGCAGCAGCCCACACACTGGAAAACACTGATACGCTGGGGCAAACATTCCCAGAACAGATGACAGGTTGCTGAGTCCATTACTCAGGGGATGGGATTCTGGGAGCTATTTGCTTTCTGCCTTCAATAATTGTGATATTGGATTCTTTTACACACAGTAGGTGGATTGCTTCTGTTGTCACATCATATATTGCAATTAGTGCCACCAAATCAGTTGTTTAAGAGAGATCGGCAGGCAAGAAAACATAAATTGTGTTTATTATTGGATAGTGAGATTATTGGGAATTTTTACTTTCTTCTCTCTTTCTTTTTTTTTTTTTTTTTTGTTTGTGGCAGGGTCTCTCTCTCTGTCACCCAGACTCAGTGCAGTGACACAGTCTCGGCTCACTGCAGCCTCCACCTCCTGTGTTCAACTGATCCTCCTCCCTCAGCCTCCTGAGTAGCTAAGACTACAAGTGTGCACCACCACATCCAGCTAATTTTTTATTTTTTGTAGAAACGACCTCTCACTATGTTGCCCAGGCTGGTCTTGAGCTCTTGGGTGACGTAGGAGCAGCCCTCCTGCCTTTGCCTCCCAAAGTGTTGGGATCACAGGCATGAGCCACCATGCCCACCCTACTTTCTTCCTCATGCATTTCTTCATTAGGCATATTTTTAAGATGAGCACGTGCTCTTGTTGCTTGTAGCTACCATGAACAGATAACCCTGACTCACCCTAAGTACACATGACTGAAGGCTAGCAGAAGGTGGGCCTGGGCCTGGCCAGAGCAGCAACGCCACCCAAGGCCCTCTTTGGTCTTCCCGCCTCTCCTCCCTGCTGTCCCTGCGTCTCCTCCATCACAGGTGGCCTCTCCTCATGGGCACAGCATGGCTGCAGCAGCCCAGAAATCACACAGCATCCAGACACAGAAACTGGGGCTTTCTTTTTTGGTATCACCTTTTTAAGAGTGTGAGAACCCTTCCAGAACCCCCTGAACTGGGTTCCAGACCCACTCTTTTTTTTTTTTTTTTTTTGGAGATGGAGTGTCACTGTGTTGCCCAGGCTGGAGTGCAGTGGTGAGAGCTTGGCTCACTGCAACCTCCGCCTTCTGGGTTCAAGTGATTCTCCCACCTCAGCCTCCTGCGTAGCTGGGACCACAGGCACACACCACCACATATGGCTATTTTCTCTCTCTCTTTTTTTTTTTTTTAAAGATGGGATCTCACCATGTTGGTCAGGCTGGTCTTGAACTCCCGACCTCAGGTGATCCGCCCACCTTGGCCTCCAAAGTGCTCGGATTACAGGCGTGAGCCATCGCGCCTGGCCACATATGGCTATTTTCTTTGTATTTTTGTAGAGACAGAGGTCTCACCATGTAGCCCAGGTCTTAAACTCCTTGGCTCAAGCTATCTGCTCACCTTGGCCTCCCAAAGTGTTGGGATTACAGGTGTGAGCCACCACACCCAGCCACCCAGGCCCACTCTGAAGTCAGTCCCTGGCAGGGGGATATGTCAGAATCAGGTCCACTTGCTGGCTAGGCAGGGGCCGGCTCCCCCATGGAGTGGGGTGGATGCCTGAATAAAGTCGGGGCCTTGGGAAGGAAGATGTGGTGAGACGGATGCCGTGTAGACAGTCTATATGTCCTCTATGGCATATTATTTTATAATTTTAAAATTTTTATTGATATAAAAACATTTTAAAATGATCCTTGTTGTGTTTCGAAGCCCCGCTGAGGATTTTGGCAAGAGCCATGTGGATGAGTTCCTCTATGAAAGCTTCTGCTCCTTGTGGAAAATAATCACAGCCTACACGCAAACGAAAACCATGTCTTGGCCAGGGGTGGTAGCCCACACCTATAATCCTAACAGTCTGGGAGGCCAAGGCAGGTGGATCACTTGAGCCCAGGAGTTCGAGACCAGCCTTGGCAACACAGCAAGACACTGTCTCTACAAAAAATATGAAAACTAGCCAGGCGTGGTGGCTTGCACCTATAGTCTCAGCCACTTGCGGAGCTGAGTGAGGAGGATCATTTGCGCCCAGGAGGTTGAGTCTGCAGTGAGCTGTGATCATGTCACTGCGTTCCAGCCTGGGTGACAAAGTGAGACCCTGTCTCAAAAAAAACCAAAAATCGGAAACCACATCTTGTTTCTGCTTCAGGATATTGTTGTCTGGGAATGTTAGAAACCAAACAGGCCTCACCTGGTAGTCACAAGGCCCACATTTCCTTAGCCGTGTCACTGGGTCGCGGGAAGCAAGCTGCTGAACTGGAGCCCCTGTCTTGGCCAATAATGTCCCTTTCTTCAGCTGTAGTGGCTCAAAATTAAGTTTTGTCCTTTGCTGGGAAAAGCATTAAGGTTTTTTCAGACATTATTCGATGTCAACTTAAATATTTAAGGGATTCGCTAAGGCAAATGAAGTGATCTTAAAGGTGACTCGCATTCCAGCATTGCAAATTTGAGGGCCGGAGTGAGTGAGGCTGTTGGAGGCAGCTCAGGTTTACCCAGTTCATACATTCCCTCGGTGCTCGTTTCAGCAGGTTGGAACTGGCTGCAGGAGAAATCATTGATCCCTTTCAGCATGTTGTACAGTCGCTTAACTGTTTAAAGCAAGTGATGCAGAAATTAAGGTGGGGGATCTGATGTCTTCCATCAGAGAATAAGCTTTACTTTATATGGAGATCCAAATTGACCTAGCAGCTTGGCTGCTGGAACATAAGAATAAGTGGATTTATTGTTATTATTTTCTTGAGACAGAGTCTTGCTCTGTCCTCCAGGCTGGAGTGCAGTGGCACGATCTCTGCTCACTGCAACCTCCACCTCCTGGGTTCAAGTGATTCTCCTGCCTCAGCCTCCCAAGCAGCTGGGACTACAGGCGCACGCCACCATGTCCGGCTAATTTTTGTATTTTTAGTAGAGACTGGGTTTCACCACGTTGGCCAGGCTGGTCTCGAACTCCTGATCTCAAATGATCCATCAGCCTCCCGAAGTGCTGGGATTACAAGTGTGAGCCACTGCATCCAAACAGAATTAAGTAGATTTAAAGACAGAAAAGAAAAAGACAAAACTCTTCCTATTATTTTCACCAATGAAGGGCACCTTTCAATTCATTCAGCATTCTAAAATCTTAACTTAATCCTTAGATTCCCAAGTTGCAGGGTGTTTTCTTCCTTTCCCCAATTATGTCATGCACAAGGCACTCAGGAGCTGTGCCATACATCTCAGAACAATAAACGGATGGAAGAATACACGGAACATTAAGAATCATACAGGTTATTGCCACTTGCTATTTAAAGAATGCATGAGTCAAGCCAATTCAACTGCTACACAGGGACCATATGGAAATATTTTAGAGCCAAATATGTCTGTGGTTTGCCTGCTCGGCAGGGTATCCCAGGACACACAGCACCTACCTCTGTGAGGCATTCACTCAGACCTTCCTGTGCTGGAGGCCCCTGGTCACCCCACCCACCTTACGCGCTTGCCAGCAATGGGCTTTTCACCATGACACCAGGATGTACTAATCTTGAAAATGACGACATGGAACGAAGAACAAAAAGCCAAAAACTGAAGAACTGTGAGTTCAACAGAAGGAATGGAGCAGGGTGTGGCGTCTCACGCTTGTAATCCCAGCACTTTGGGAGGCCCAGGCAAGCAAATCACCAGAGGTCAGGAGTTCAAGACCAGCCTGGCCAGCATGGCGAAACCGCATCTTTACAAAAATACAAAAAATTAGCTGGGCATAGTGATGTGTGCCTGTAATCCCAGCTACTCGGGAGGCTGAGGCAGGAGAATCACTTAAACCCGGGAGTTGGATGTTGCAGTGAGTTGAGATTGCGCTATTGCACTTCAGTCTGGGCGACAGAGCAAGATTCCCTCTCAAAAAAAAAAAGGAATGGGAGTGTGATAGGAAGAGCTCTGTGAACACCGGAGTCAGCGTGTTGGGTTTGGATTCTCTGCTCTGAAAGTCACTTACACTTTCTGTACTTTGGTGTCCCCATGGGTGAAGTGGGCTGCGACGAAGATCATGGTGATGCTTGTTAAATGCCTAGCACAGGGCTTGGGCCCAATACAATTGGTAGAAAATAGAGGGAGCTGTGTTCATTCTTCAAGGAAACTGTAACTGAATTAAATAGGGCACTGAATTGAGGCATCCTATGGAGAGACAGGAACTACGAGCTGGCTCCTAATTCTGAATGATGTGTAGGGTTAAACACCCAGACGTCCTTGTGCCTCGTCTCCCCGGGTGTGGAATAGGCTCAGGCTATCGGCATCATAGCAGTTCCTTTCATGCTCCTGGAACTGCTCAGAGGCTGGTTCCCAGAGAAGCCCTCTGTGTGCGTGAGTGTGCCACATGAGCCAGGTCACGCTCTTCTCCAGGTGCACAGGAACCTCGGATCAAGCCAGCCCTGCCAAGGACAGCAACATCCTTTGTTCTCTGGTTTTCTCAAAGCTCAGAGTCTACAACATGACGAGCAGGCCAGCCTTGCCCTTCCTTTAGTGTCATCTGCTTTGCGGGCAATAGCGGTGGGTGAGTCAGGCAGGGGTGGGCACCCTCGGGGTCCAGGAGGCTGACCCTGTGGGGTGCAGGTGCCTTTTTCACTGCTCTGGGCTTGACAAGGCTGATACCACTGGCAGGAGAGTGAGCGGGGGTGCTTCCCTTCCCTCCAACAGGGGTTTCTTTTCTTTTCTTTTTTTCTCTTCATTTCTTCTTCTTCAAAAAAAAACCGAGATATATATGCAGAATGTGCAGGTTTGTTGCATAGGTATACATGTGTCATGGTGGTTTGCTGCACCTATTGACCGGTCCTCTAAGTTCCCTCCCCTCACTCCCCCACCACCAATAGGCCCTGGTGTGTGATGTTCCCATCTGTGTCCACGTGTTCTCATTGTTCAACTCCTACGTATGAGTGAGAACATGCAGTGATTGGTTTTCTGTTCCCGTGTTAGTTTGCTGAGGATGATGGCTTCCAGCTTCATCCATGTCCCTGCAAAGGACAGGAACTCATTCCTTTTTATGGTTGCAAGGGGTTGGTTTTCCTTTTCTTTTTTGTAAGATGGAGTCTCACTCTGTCAGCCAGGCTGGAGTGCACAATCTCGGCTCATTGCAACCTCTGTCTCCCAGGTTCAAGTGATACTCCTGCCTCAGCCTCCCAAGTAGCTGGGATTACAGGCACCTGCCACCATGCCCGGCTAAGTTTTGTATTTTTAGTAGAAATGGGGTTTCACCATGTTGACTGGGCTAGTCTTGAACTCCCAACCTCAGGTAATCTGCCTGCCTCTGCCTCCCAAAGTGCTGGGATTACAGGCGTGAGCCACCCCACTTGGCCAAGGGGTTTGTTTTCTAACCAGCTGTAGAGGGTTGAATGTAGCTCTCCAAGGATGTGTCCAGGTCCTAACTTCTGGTACTTGGGAATGCAATTTCATTTGTAAAATTGTGTTTTTAGCTGGGCGTGGCGGTTCATGCCTGTAATCCCAGCACTTTGGGAGGCTGAGGTGGGCGGATCACGAGGTCAAGAGATCGAGACCATCCTGGCCAACATGGTGAAACCCTGTCTCTACTAAAAATACAGAAATTAACTAGGCATGGTGAATCACTTGAACCCGGGAGACGGAGGTTGCAGTGAGCCGAGATCGTGCCACTGCACTCCATCCAGCCTAGGCGACAGAGCAAGACTCTGTCTCAAAAAAAAAAAATTGGTTTTTACAGATGTCATTAAGCTAAGGAAGTTGAGAGGAGATCATAGTGGATTTACAATGGACTGGAAATCCATGATAATCTCATTCTGGTGGCCTTATAAGAGAAAGGAGAGAGATTTGACACATGGAGACACACAGGGGAGAAGGTGGAAGTGGAGATTGCTGGGAGGTAGCCACAGGCCAAGGAACACCTAGGGCAACCAGCAGCCAGGAGAAGCCAGAAAGGACCTTCCCAGAGCTGCAGAAGGGAGCACAGCTCTGCCAACACTTTGATTTCACCTACAGAGCTCACGGCCTTCAGAACAGTGAGAAAATGAGTTTCTGTTGCCCTCAGCCGCCCAGTTTGTGGAAATTTCTTGCAACAGTGCGTCAACTGTGGGTGCTTCCCGAGCCTTGTGTGGTGAAAAGTTCAGAGCTGTACCTCATATCCCTGGGGGTATGGAGGAAGGTCATGCAGGCTCTTGGTTTTGCGTCAGTGTGGTTGTACCTTCCTGAGGTGCACTGGAACTACCCGCTAATGTCCTGTAGGCAGCTGGGGTCACATCTTAGCACAAGCACAGCGCCTGACCAGAGGCCACAGGGGCAGGCCAGGGTGCAGAGCTGGCAGGCATAGTGCCTTTTAGGACAAGTCATGCATTCACACTTGAGTATTTTATTTTATTTTTATTATGTTTTCTTCTGAGACAGAGTCTTGTTCTGTTGCCCAGGCTGGAGTGCAGGAGCATGATCTTGGCTCACTGCAACATCCACCTCCCAGGTTCAAGTGATTCTCCTGCCTCAGCCTCCTGAGTAGCTGGGACTACAGGTGTGTGCCACCAGGCTCAGCTAATTTTGTATTTTTATTTTGTTATCTATTTTATTTTATTTTATTTTTTTGAGATGAAGTCTTGCTCTTTCACCAGGCTGGAGTGCAGTGGCATGATCTCGGCTCACTGCAACCTCCATCTCCCGGATTCAAGCGATTCTCCTGCCTCAGCCCTCCCAAGCAACTGGGATCACAGGCATGCGCCACCACGCCCGGCTAATTTTTGTACTTTTA